>LPNX010020441.1:161659-175898 GCA_001517045.1 Pseudotsuga menziesii | reverse complement strand
CCAACCTTCGTCTTATTTACAGGAAGAGGGAGGAGTGGGTGAAGGGAAAGACAAAGATGTGGGATGTCTTTCCTGATGATATGGGTTTGGACATCAGTATGGAATTGGCATTAGCCAACATGGATCTTAATGATCCAGTGCTAGAGCCGGCCACTTTTGATGAGAGTGATCGTATGGAGGGGTCATCCTCCACAGCAGGAGATGCAGGTCATCAGATGGGCAGAGAGGAGGATGAGGATCAGGGCAATGATGAGTATGTTGATGTTGATTCAGGCATGGAGGAGGACTACTGACATATGGGATTCTCCCATCTTGATCCACCCCTTTTTGTATTTACTATAGTCTATTAGACTTTAGTCTATTTTGGCATTTGCCAATGCCCAGTGGCATTCCGACATATATGTACATTGTATACATTTTGATTTTGATGACTTAATGAGAAATATGGTTCCGACATGCATCTATGTGTCTCATTGTGATTTGTGATTTGTGANATTAGACTTTAGTCTATTTGGCATTTGCCAGTGCCCAGTGGCATTCCGACATATATGTATACATTTTGATTTTGATGACTTAATGAGAAATATGGTTCCGATATGCATCTATGTGTCTCATTGTGATTTGTGAATGACAAATGTGTTGTGAATCGTGATTTGTGAATAACAAATGTGTAATCATTAATGTGTTTTTATTCTAATTTCTATTGTATATTTGTAAATGTTCTAGTTTCTAAATATTTTTGGATCTATATGTCTATATTTTTAAAGTTTAATATATTTTAAAAAAAAATTATATATATATATATAGACACGTGCCCTGATTCCAGGGGTCATCGTGTCCATGTCGAACTCTCATATTTTCGTGTCCCGTGTCCTCGTGTCAGGTGACTTAGCATTTAAGTGAGACCCAATACAATAAAGTACAAAACATCATTTATTTAAATATATAACTCAACTTTATACATAAATACATAAGGGACAAATTACATGTCCTCTTTATCACACCACACCAAAACTGTAAAGAGGACCTCCAGAGTTAACTTTTTAACAGCGACAAAAGGAGCATGTGAGGCAGTTTGACTTATAAAAAATACTTGGAAATTGGATGCTTGAGAAAACCAATCCAACAGTTCTTTTTTGTGACAGTCAGGATGTTCTAAAATTAGTGAAAAATCCAGTTTTCCACAAGTGCACTAAACACATTGGTGTACATTGTCATTTCATTAGACAACTTAAGGAAAATGATGAAGTTAAACTTCAACAATGTACCACGAGCAGACTGCAAATATTTTCATCAAGCCAATCATTCCAAATAAGTTTTGTTAAATTTAGAGACGAGCTTGGAGGTTTTTTCAGAATGACCATTAAGGGAGGTGTTAGTGTAATTAATATTTATGGTCATTCTTTAGTAATCAGGATTTACTTCACGTAAATAAAAATACGTTAAAGTACTTCAATATTAATAATAAATTAATGTAAAGAAGATACATAATTTTTCCCTCTCCACTTGTATAAATGTAAGAAGACATATTCTGATTTAATAGAACACAAACTTCACAGTTCTCTCTTCTAAGTGTGGTTTTCTCTGTTCATTTTTCTTATAGGGCATTCATAAGAAAAGCCGCTGATGAAAACGAAGCTAGATGCCAAGATGAAAAAGATACAAATAAGCCAACAAGATGATGAAAAGAATAGGTGAGAATTTTATAGAACAACAATATGGGCAACATCTTGGTTTCCAACGACGTGCAAATACTAAGAAAATCATAGCAAGGAAATAAAGGGAATATGTATGTCAAAAAGGAAGTTTTAAAATAATGGGAAAAAAAATTGAAATAGACGACTCAGAGTTGGAGAGCATAGCTAATTATGGACCAATGTAACTAGACTGTGCACACTTGTTGTTTGTGTACATGCACTGGGTGAACAAGTGTGAACCTAGGAGTGTCCATCAGATCTTACACCTGGAAGCAAGATGACGGAGCCAAACCTGCCCAACAAAGTTTGAGATGCATTAGCTATTAAAGAGATTGCCCTGATTCTGTTACAAGGACATTAGGCCCCAAAACAAATGTTATCAGGAGCAGTGACCCAGCTGTTGTGGAATTATCAAAGATCTACCTATCATCAGAAGCATTGACCCCCATAGCAAGGACTAATATGGTCCCTGCAATAAGAACAAGGACAAGGGAATCGGGACCACCCCCCAATAAAATTAGAAGTTTCAAATAGAAGTCATTATCAGATTATATTTCACATTTAGTTTTAAATTGTACATTTCCAAGCTCTTCGTTCTGCATTTTCAATTTTAATATTTTTATAGTTTATATACATAAATGTGTGCATGTGGCACGCTCTACCCCATGCACTCACTCAGATTCAAATTTTAGAACGGGCACACCTACACCCACACCAACACACCTGGCCACTTATAATATGACAAGACAAGGCCAACTGCCCATGACGATAACAAAAGCCACATGATGGAAAAGTGAAACATTCCAATTTCCAACTATACTACCATCATTAAGTACCTTGAGACTCAAGCAAATTTCAAAGCAACTAAAACTGGAGAAATGAACCTTGCAGGCAAACCTTTTAATGAATTAGTTAACCAGTCTTTATATCTAATTACTAGCCCTTTAACTTTAAATAGATGAACATACGACTTGTGTGTGTGTGTGTGTGTCAAACCCTCCACTTTGAATACAATCTTTCAGTCTTTGGACTTTCAGACTTATTCAGTAGTATTGCTCTTCAAATAGTTTCTGATCAATATAAAGTTTCTGTGATATTATATGGCAAAGTGAAGGCAAGGGTTTGAATCAAAAATCACTATTTTCCCAGCTTCCAAGAAGCCACTCACTTGAAATAGAACTCTGGTATTTAATTTTTTCGATGGAATAGCAGAGAGCTTTTGAATTGAGGATACAATTAATAGCAGCAAAATTTTCAGAATAAAAACAATCCCAAAAAAATCATCTGAATTTTGCAAATCTCAAGAATTTGTCATTTATTGGGATAGTTGATGCAGCAAAAATAGCACATGAAATAACCACACAAACACCTGGCTAAACTTATTGCCTCATTCTCGTGTAATCTTCTACAACCAATGTTTTCACTAGTTGATGATGAAACATGCACATAAGCTAGTAAACCGGCAATAGAGAAGTTTATAATTTCTGCTTGCAGAAGTACTAGAATGGAAGGACTGTTATACAAAGGACAAAGGGCAAAGATAATGGCAGCTAAATAACAATAACTGACCAATTTCCTCACTTCAGCAGCAGAATCCTGAGCAAGAGTAAATAGGCCCTGGAGATATTGATCCATTGATAGTAACAATGCCTGCATGCACAAAAATTTAAACCTTGCAAACAAATAGTTTTCTTATTAAATCTAACACATTGGCTTTGTTTAACAGCATACTGATATTTTGACAGTTGCACCCCAACTGTTAATGCATAATGCACTTGGGTTATAGAAAGATTACTGTAGGCATAAACACAATAAATTGGTTTACGGAGCCAAGTGCTAGCTTCCTGAGAGAAACATGAGGTGACTGGAAGAACTGCAAAGCAATTAAAGGATTGTAAATACGTTAGAACTTAGTCAAAAATTGAAACCAGCAAAAAAAATCCTCCTTTGATAATAAGCAATGGTAATTTCCAATCAAATCCTGGCAAAACAACCATGTAATCCTATCAACATTCTAGAACAAATTTTCCAATGGTATCTACCTGAAATAATCTGGGCAATAAGATATTGATAGCTCGCTCTGGTAAACCCGGCACATCAGCATCTAGTTCCTCTGGTATATCTTCACATATCTACATCAGCAACACATTTTTATATCCATATATGGAAGATGGAAACAATATTTAGTTTTTACAACCTAATAAGTTAGAATCAACATGGGAAAAGGGAACATAGATTAGAATCAACACAGGAAAAAGGAACATGCAAAAATAATAATGAGAAGGCATACCAAGTTTCTGCTTATCTTCATACCTAGACACATACAACACAGAGACAAGAACAGAATGCTGCACAAATATGAAATCTCCCCAAAATTGTTTGATGAAAAATAATGGTGAATAGAACAGGCTCCCTGTTGTACAAAACCTAATCTACAAAGTTGTAAAAATGCATCAACACTTAAAAACCTTATCCCTGTGCATTGTCTTGGTCAAAAGATTTCCAATCCACTCGATTCCCTTGAAAGCAGAGATATGTTGCATCCACCATGCACACGATGGATCCAATAACCCCCTGCAGAGTATTTCCATTTTAAAACCACATTCCCCACCCCTCCCTCTGTCGACCCAAAGCACAGTCCCAATGCATTCATTCTTGCCACTGGGATGACTTCTTTCCACCTTCAATACACATTCCCCAACCATATTGCAAGGCTGCCCTTAATTACAGAAAACTTTATGAAAAACCGTTTGGATATGCAAAGTGTGCTTGATAATAACCTTAGAAAGAACGTATTATAGTACATATAGCAAGACTGTTTTTGAACCACGTTCTCCTTTCAAGAAGAGGACCTATCAAATCCATGGTTGCTAAATACTTGAAGAAACAGGTCTTATATTACATGTAAAACAGCTGCTCATGAATTACATATCCCTTGCATGAGCAGAGCCATTTGAATATCTTTTAGGAGCATTGATCAAAATTACAGCAATCTTAAATGGCAAATGGCACTATCAGCCTTGTTCGAAAATTTTGAAATCAACAGCCAAAAACAGTAAAATGAAATCCCATAAACTCTTTTTTTTGTTTGCGGCAGCCTTTTCTGCTTATGTTTTGTAAATAACAGAAAAAAACCCATTTACTTCCAAAGAAACTTATTTTAAACGACTTTTAAATGGAGGGAATGTGAGAGAAAGGCAGACAAGTATAATATGTTTCAAAGGGGGCGACCTTGAGTGAAGACAATCCTGGGTCCACCTTACCTAAAATCAATTCCTAGACTTTAAAATTCGCATATTCATGATTTCTTTTTATGAGAAATTTTCCACCACAAATAACACAGCTAGATCATTCTTTGACACCTTATGCACATGGCAATGATATAAAACTCACAACCTCCATGTAACTTAAAGAGTTACATCTTCCATGTAGAATAGAAAAAAATGTCAAGGCCATCCAGAAATCTCCCTTCCAGAATTTCTCGAAAGAAAAACCCACCTTGACTTGGCAGATATTCTCGAGTCTGAGTACTGTCTGACACTGTCTTTAGTACAAAACATTTTGCCCTACAATGTCCATACACTTTGCTCTGAACCAGTGTTACGAAAATCGTGATTTAAAACGCGATTTTCCGATTTAAATCGGAATCGCAGGCTGTCTGAGACGGCCGATTCAAAACGTGCCACTGGTCAACGTGACTTTAAATCGCAATGTTCCAGTTCGCAGTCACAATTTGTTTTTTCGCGCGAACAGAATTATCCCCGCCCAAATTTCGATTAAAAAAAAAATTATTTATTTGGCCACAATTCATTAAACACGTTTTTTTCCTCCATTTTCTACCATTCACCGTGGGTGTGCAACCGTTGTGCTCTCACGCGTCAAGCTTGGAGCAGTCGTGACCATTGTTTGCGAGTGGTGTTTCCAGAATCCATACAGCAAAAGGATATCGCGTCGAGATTTGAAGAGCAGAGACCGCGGGCAGGGAGGTCGCAAGTCTGAGCAGAGACCACGGACAGGGAGGTCGGGAGTCTGAGCAGTGGCCGCGGGCAGGGAGGTCGGGAGTCTGAGCAGTGACTGCGGGCAGGGAGGTCATGAGTTGTGAGGTGACTGTGTGAAGGGGCAGCCGACAGTAAAGTTCACAGACTTCAAACTTTCAAAGCAGCAGCTAGACTGAAGAGTGAGGGGGCAGCCGAGAACGGTATTGAAGTGTGGAAATTGGAACTTGGAACTCTGCAGCAAAGTTCCGGTTTCAAACTTTCAACAAGTTACTGGCAGACTGCGTGTGAAGTGGAAACTTGGAAGGGGCAGCCAAGGGCATCTTTAAGGTAACATGCTCAAAATTTGTTTCTAATTATTTGATTTATAATTTAATTATATATAAATTAATCACAAATTAATAAGATTTAGATTCTAGAATGTTATTGAATCATTGATAAATTTTAAATATGACAATGTTGTAAATTTATTAATGAACCTAGAACTGAGCGACTATACAGTGATACACTCAAAATGTTAAATTTTTAATAGGCCTAAATTTAAATATTTAATTAACATTGTTTTGCAAGCAGCCAAGTGGCACCACAGCCTTGGCCTTTACTACTGAACAGTTACCAACTTACCACAGCGTTACCATCATAAATACCAAGGCCTTTTATCCTTAGTGAAACTAAAAATGCCAAGGGAGAAAGATTTTGCATGGGATTCCTGTGAAAAGATTCCTGGTTCAATTAAGTCATTATGTAAATTTTGCAAGAATCAATGCAGTGGGGGCATCTTCAGATTCAAATACCACCTTGCATGTATTCCTGGTCATGACATTGGCCCTTGTAGGAGTGTTCCCTTAGATGTTGAACACCAAGCCAGCTTGGCCATTGACTCCATGAATGAGCTTAAGAGCAAAAAAGCACGGATAAATGCTGAAATCTCAAGTGCTCTGGGTGCTCAAACATCTTCCAATACCCCCTTGTCACCTTTCACAAATGAATCAACAATGCACCTGGCCCAAGCCATTTTCCATATCCATCTAATCATGTTCTTCCCATTCCAACAAATTTGATTACCGGAGGTGGAAATGTACATTCTTTTTTTGCTCCCCACTCACAGCCTGGTGCCCAACCTAGCTTGGATGGCACAGGTTGGAAAAAGAATGTTCATATCCAAGCTAGGAAAGCCATTGCCACTTTTTGTTACTACTGTGACCTTCCATTCAACAATACAAGAAGTTTTTATTGGCAGGCCATGATTGATGCAGTGGCCATTGTTCGTCCGGGATTCAAAGCCCCTACTTATGACAGCCTTAGGACTGATTTGCTGTTAGAAATTGTTGATGGTGTCAACCTTGCACTTGCTTATTTTCGTTCCTCATGGGTAGAAACAGGGTGTACAATCATGAGTGATGGTTGGACAGATCAAAGAAACAGAACATTGATCAATTTCCTTGTTTCCTGCCCAAAGGGAACAATGTTTCTCAAATCAGTGGGATGCCTCAAATAAAATCAAGAGTGTTCAACTGATTTGTGAAATGATGGAAGAAATTGTTAACGAAGTGGGAGAGGTACATGTTGTGCAAATTGTTACCGACAACGCAGCTAATTATATGGCTGTTGGTAGATTGTTTGAGACTAGGCATCCCACTATATTTGTAGTTCTTGTGCTGCACACAACATAGCCTTGATGCTCAAGGACATTGGTAAACTTCAGTGGATACAAGAGATTGTGGAAAAGGCAAAATCCATTGCCAAATTCATCTACAACCACACAAATATCATTTCCACCATGAGAGTATACACAAAAGGCAAGGAACTTGTTCGTCCTGGGGTGACGAGATTTGCAACAAACTTCATCTCCTTGCCATCTGTGTTGAATTTTAGCATTTGCATATATTCTTTAATTTTGCAGACTGTAAGATAGATAACAAAAAACAAGTGCAGTAGATAAACCAAAAACATCACACACATGAACACAAGATGTTTTTCACGGGTAAACCTTTAAAGGACAAAAAGCCCAAAAGCATTAGTAATTCATCCCTTAAATGAGATGATTGAGTTTGAAGAAGAAGGAGAAGAAGGTTTGTCTCAGAATTCTGAGATGAATGTTGCACAAATTCTTCCAAACCCTAGCAGGCTTGAACAGGGTTCACAAACCCTAGCACACTTAGTCCAAAATTGTTGCAAGGACCAATTCCACAAAGAATACAGATCCAGGGCTAACTGCCCAGATATTCTTTTCTGCTGCCCAAGCTGCCTGGATCAACTGAGAGCAGCCCGAGACTGATATGTAAATGCCCGACCTACCAAGGCTGCTGCCCAAGCTTCTTCTATACTGCCCGAGTTGTTCTGAGTCTGCCCGGGTCTGTTATCTTGCTGCCCGAGCAAGATAAACTTCTGTCTGTGTCCTTTTTCTGCTACCCGAAACTGTAGCAACAGACCAAGTCTCAACCCGGGCTGTTCGGGGTTCACTTAGGGGCTGCCTGAAGTGTCCTGTAGCTGCCCGTGAGAAGGAGCAGTTAGCTCAGGATGAGGGACAGGCTGTCCAAGAAAGAGATGAAGCTGCCAGTGGTTAGGGTCAGCCTGCCCGTGGAGAGAACAGACTGCCCGAGAGATAGACAGGCTGCCCGAAATACTTTTGGGAATGCCTGAGACTGTTCTGCCTGCCCGAACTTTAATCTTTGCTGCCCGGATCAGACTAGACCCTAGCTGCTGCCCAGGTCCTTTGCTAAACTGCCCAGATGCCAAACAGACTGCCCAGAACTCTACAGTGGCTGCCCGATGTGTGTTGTGACCTGTCCGAGGATAGAGTAGGGCTGCCCGAAGTCTGCAGAGATGATAGGCTGCCAGACGGTGGATAAACTGAGGCTGCCCAATAGTAGAATAGTATTGGTCGGGATGGATATGATGCTGCCCGAAGTTTGTATGTGGTTTGTTGTGCTGCCCAGAGGAGAGAAGGATGTTTCCCGTGAGGAGGAGATAGCCCTAGGGTGAGGACCTAGCTCTACCTTGGCTGGTCGTGAAGGAGAAGAGGGACACCCTAGCAGATTAGGGTGCTGTTGTGGGTTGATGAAGACTGATGATGATGCCCTAGCTAAAACAAGCCTCCATGCTAGGGGATAACCAAGACAGAAAAACTTCCCTCAATTCAAAATCAGCGATAACACAATTGTGGAGCAGCTGAACGATGATCATGAGCGTGTCAAAATGAATACCAAGTGAACTTCTTTTATATCCTTTCACTCACTTGAAGTGGTCCTTGAAGCTAGGAATATAATATTAGGTTTTATTCTTTTACCTTTTTTACTTTTTACCTTTTAGGTGTTAATGACCTTTTTATGTTTTCACTTTGACTCCTTAGTGGTCCAAGGGTCCTTATGTATTTTTTACTTTTACCTTTAGTGGTACTAAAGGTCTTTTTGTATTTTCACTTTGACTTCTTAGTGGTCCAAGAATCCTTATGTATTTTTTACTTTTGCCTTTAGCCTTCTTCAAGTGCCTTGTGGTCAATGCAAGTGGTCATAGGGATCCTTCAAACCCACTCAAGGCGCATCATCATAAATAGAGAGAATTACTAATGCTTTTATCTCACACCCCTTATGCCACCAAGTTCGAGTACTAGGTGTCTTAACCAAGAGTAGTTGATCCTTGGAGAAGGTCACAAAGCCCACAGATCGAGGATAGGAGTGCCTCACATGCCCAAACTCGGTCTAGGACTTATAGTGATGTCCTAGTAACTGACCAGGTGCCTCGGCCCTAAGCGACATAATTTGACCCAAGATCAAATACTTGGTAACTGACCAGACGCCTCCATTCTCCCAGAGAATGGCCCTCAGCCCTAGGCCAAGTCCGCCAGTTCTAGACTAGTTCATCTTCTTGGTAACTGACCAAGTGCCTCCATTCAAAGAATGGCCACTCAGCTCTAGGTTGAGTTCCCCCAGTGCTGGACTGATTCCATATGCCGGTCCTTGACCAGATGTCCCCATTCAACAGAATGGCTACTCAACTCAAGGTTGAGTTCCCCCGATGCTGGACTGGTTCCACATCCTAGTCCTTGACCAGATGTCCCCATTCAACGAAATGGCTGCTCAGCTCAACGCTGAGTTCCCCTAGTGCTGGACTGGCTCCACATCTTGGTCCTTGACCAGATGTCTCCATTCTCCAAGAGAATGACTCTCGATGCTGCTTAGGAAAAATCAACAATCTGTAGTAGAGCAAAAGGTTAATTTGAAGAAAATGTTTTTGGGACCTGAATGGATGGCTTCTAGAGATGAAAGAACACTTGAGGGCATTGAAATTTGTGCTCATCTTTAATGATTCTTTTTGGAGAGATGTTGAAGAGATCATTGTTGTGACAGAACCACTTGTCAAAGTGCTTAGGTACTTATATTCTAAACCTTTTTGAATTTTTCAATGTTAATTAATTCATTAATTCTATTCAAAGTCAAACCTTTTTTTTTTTGCAAATTTCATTTAAAGTTTAAAGTTTTAAATTAATATAAAAAGCAAATGTTTGACAATTTAGTTTAATGATTGGTCTTTTCAGATGGTTGATGGCAAGAAACCTATCATGGGTTACATTTATGAATCACTGGATCTCGGCAAAGAGGCCATCAAAGCAAAATATCAAAATGATGAGACCAAATATACGCTTCTTTGGGACATCATTGATGAGCGATGGGATAGGAAGCTACACTCGCCTTTACATGTTGTTGGATACTTTTTAAATCCAGCATATTTTTATGATAAGACCAAGTTTAGTGAGGATGGGGAGGTTGGTCGAGGGCTTATGAATTGCATTGAGAGGATGAACCCTGATCAAGAAGTCTAAAGTCGCATCATTTCTCAGCGACAAGATTATAGGACGCCTTGAAAACTTTTTGCCTTTACCAGCACTATAAGGGAAAGGACAAGAATGTTGCCAAGTATTTTGTATTATGTTTTATAATTTATTATCTTGATTCTTTTAAATTTTTTTCATCTTCAATTAGCACTCTCGATTCTTCAACCTCATGCCACTTGGCAGGCCTTTGGTGGCAAAATTTTGGCAGTGATACACCAGATCTAAAGAAATTCGCCACTAGAATCATAAATCAAACATGCCGCGCTTCAGGTTGTGAGCGCAATTGGAGCATGTTTGAGAAGATTCATTCGAAGAAGCGCAACCACTTGACACAAAAGCGCTTGAATGACCTTGTTTTTGTCCACTACAACCTTCAGCTTTGCAACAAGCAGTTACTTGGTGAGACACTTAAGTTTTAAAAGTTAATGGCTTAATCATTTGTAGTATGAATTTCAAGGGTTGGTATAAATTTTCAACACATTTAATTTACATTTTCAATGTACCTGATGTTGATAGGTTTGAATCATTTAGCCATTTACATGGGCATGGAAGACACAGAGCTAGGATTAGATCAAGATGGGGATCCTAAATGTACTTGGATCCAATCAGGGGCTCCTCTTTTTAGACCTGGGGACTTAGAGACCCTTGAGGGTCAAGCTGAAGTAGTCGGAGACATAGGAGCATCTACTTCTTATGGATGAGATTGATATATTTGAACATATATCTATGTTTTGGACTCATCTTATGGATGAGAATTGATATATTTTGGACATCTATCAATATCTATTGAACAACTATTGAGAACTTGCAATATTTGGACATGGCTATTTGAATATCTATGAAAAAAGTTTTTTAATTCAAAATATGTGTATATATTTAATTTTTTGTATTTGCTGATTTTTTCCAGATCCGATTCAAACTCTTCGCTCTTTTGCCTCGCCGATTTATTGTCGATTCCGATTTTGGCAACTATGCTCTGAACCCCACCCCTACTAACCCCTTCTCTTGAAAATCATTGGATTTGTGTTTCAGAAACACTGTTTCTAGAAAGAAAAAACAGTGAAAGAAAGAAAGATTATATTAATGTCCAATGGCAGCCAAAATCAGTTATAACGTGACTAATTAAGTGGATGTAAGCAGTTAGACCTCAAAGTTTGCACCAGTGGCAAAATCCCCAACTTTGTATTCTACATGTCAAAGAATGGATGACATCAACATGATGGTTGCAAGGTAATTATCCCGACATCAACATCTGTTGAAGAAGTCATGGATACAAGTCAACAAGATAGTCGATGGAATGACAATCAGAAAATGATGCAGGTATTTTCTGAAGATTCCGAGAGTTAAAGATCATGAGGCTTGACTACAAGAGTCTTTCCCTCAGATTGACTTTAGAGGCATCCCTGGATGCCCAAATGAAGGTTTGGATTCATCTAGTGTTTGATTTTACTCCTGCATATCATGGGTATGGTGAACTGCCTGAAGTTCATCAAAGTTGTAACTGATTTTGATATTTTTCACGAAAATGAGTTGACAACGGATGTGTATATTTTTATGCACTATGGAGGATGATGCTCTAGATTGATTTGTGGGCTCTGATTTCAAAAAAATCTCTTCAATGGAAGATTTCTTCAAGAAATTTTTCCGTGATTGGTCTTTTGAAGATAATTACAAGATTGAGGAGGTTATTAAAGATTTTCTTACCTGCATTCCTAAAAGAAACAGAGCACATGTTGATTCTAAAAAGGGAAGCAAGAGTGAAAAGATCATTGAGGATACTATGGAACTCGTGCCGAAGGAAATATGTCAATTTTGAGAGAAAGAAGCCCTTGTAGAAGATAACGAAGAAACTCATGATGAGGTATGTGATGTGCATGATGACACTCCTCTTTGTTCTCTTCATAATGATGAGGGATCGGTAAACTTATCACCTTTTGATATTTTTGAAACTGAGCCTTATAAGGATGATAATTGTGATCATGAAGAGGATAGGGGTAGCCAAGAGTATGTTACTATTGATTAAGACTCCCCCATTTTTATCAAGTTTTGGATGATGATTATTGGACATATTTAGGAAAACCCATTTTATATATATCCAAAGAAGCAAGTATAGATTTTGAGACCTTTGGACATCCTGGCTTGGAGGAGGCACATTCAAACTATTCCTATGATCATTCTCAACTACACACAAGTACTAATGATACAGACTTGGGGCAGCAGTTCACTTTCACTGAAAAGAGATTTGATGCAACCCGTGGAGGGTCAGTTTCAGCCTTTATCTTCATATGCAGAAGTTCCTCATGATTTGGAGCATCCTAATGTTTTTGTAAGTCCTGTCCAATGTTGGATAGAAGACGCTTGCAGGGAGACTTACCATTTTTGGCAAGAATTTGAAGATATTGTGCATGCTTATGATTTCCCATTCTACCCTACCATGATAAAGATCCCAGCAGATTTGCATCAAATAATTAATGTGTCCTTGTTTTGGCTGGTAACCAAACACAAGGGAAGAAGCTTTAACATTGATAAAATGTTAAGGTGGCTACATTGGCTTTATGGCTTCACCTAAATTTTGTTTCATCTCATGCTTTGAGTAGGATAAAATTATAAATAAGCTCCTTGGAATGAGAATTTAATTTCAGTCATTTCATTTTAAGTACTTAGGAATAGTAGCTTTTCTTTGATAGTCAGTTTCATTGTCTAATAGTGGAGTTGGTATTTCATTTGGATGGCTTTTATATGAACATGTGCTACTAAAGATTTGTCTGTCAATATTAAAATGTTTTTACAAGTAACAGATTGGAGTCTGGAGATTATGGTTCCTCATTTGCTTTCCAAAGATCAAGTGCATGTCCCCAAGTAGGAACCAATTGTTATCACCCAGTATGCACATGCTACAGGGTGTTCACTAGACAGAAGACTTCATCCAGGGACCTTCCAGTCCCCCCATCCACATCAACCAATCTTCTACCCGGTGCATGTCTTTTTTGTTGATGACTGTAGCCCGAACAGGTATTTCCTTGGGTGTGTCTAACCCATGGAAATCATCATTAAATGTCCTTAGCTTTTTTGCATTTCACTTTATTAATTTATTTATTCACTAAAATGTGTTCTTTTGTAAAGTGAGTTTATATCAATTTAATAAAATGCCTATGTCAAGGCATTAGTGATGTAAATTAATGTGGGCCATTGATCTCAAGTCAAGATTAGATTTAATCTTGACCATTGAGATTAGGGATTTGGCCCAACTCAAAATTATTAAAAAACAGAAAAGGTTAAGACAAAGACATATTCATTATTCACAATTTAGTGAGTATGAGAAAATCAGAAAAGGACTTTTGGTTTTCAAACATTTGGCAAAGAAGAAAGCACAAGCAGAGATAAGCAGCAAGAGAGAGCCATCAGCAGTCATTAGCAGATGTCGTACAGCTTCAGGTTGTGCAGTCAGAGGTCCAGCAAACTGTACAGCAGTAAATCGTGCAGCAACAAATCGTACAACAGGAGGTCATACGGAATCCGTACTATGTACAGAATCTCTGGATAGCCACATGTGTGGGGTCCTCCAACTTGTACAAGCCATAAGATACAGCAAGAGAGTGACCCAGTGTTCCACGGGGATGCGCCTCCCAGGGTCGGGGGCTCATCCCCTACGCTTCCCACGCCCCGGGGGCTCCATGGGAAACGTATCCCAGCGCCCCCTTTTCTGCGAAACT
>LPNX010020441.1:91233-161611 GCA_001517045.1 Pseudotsuga menziesii | reverse complement strand
CCAAAATACCCCAAAATTTTGGGGTGTCTCTACACGTCCCCAATGTGCGTTTCCCCGCACCCACGCCCCCCCGTCCCGGAAACTTGGTGGAACACTGGAGTGACCAGGTAGAGTTTTTATCAGCTGGTTATTTTCAGATTTGCAGTTCGTTTGTAATTCTTCCTCAAAACCGTTTTACCAAGCATTGGGAGCTCTTGTAAGTTCTGAAATTATTGAAATGATGACTGTGTGTTTGTCTTGATCTGTTTTTTTTTATTTCTGCTTCCGTTGAAATACCAATTAAATATTCCAGTAGTGTAAATCTCAGATATGAAAACATTTACCTAAGCACTGGTTTATAAAAATTAACACTTTTTGTACTTCCTTTGACCTGTTCAAAGGAAGTTGTTTGTAAAATTTTGACATCCATTACATGTGTAAAAGGGCTACCTCGAGTGAGTCACTCATGTTAAGACACCTTTGGAGTGTTTTTTTACCTAGTTGAACTTAGATAATAATGATCAGAGTTCAACATTGTTTTTATACTCACACCTCCAAAGCCAAAGTGTGTTATAACACACAGGTGCCTCAGGTTGGTGAACAAGTCCTTGTGGTCCAATGTCAAAATTTGTAAGTGACCATGGTCTTACTACTCCTACCATCATGCATGACCTAAGGGGGTAAAATTGACAAAGAAATATATAAAAAGGTATTAAGGGGGTAAAATTTTGAAAAAGGAATATTCAAGCACCTCTTCCCCTCAAAGGGAGTGCCCACCAAATAAGCCATCTTCCCAATCACTTTCTTAGATTCATCCTCTAACTATTGTAAGCCTGATTGTTGGCCATAAGGACCAACAATAGGAATTCTCAGGGCTGCATAAGCCTATTGTAACTGATCAAGTAGGGTGGTGGTGTCACATTCCCCCCTAGCCCCCCTCCACCTCATTTTCATGTATGTGTCTTTTTGTTTCTCTTTCTTTTCTTGCTTAACTTAGTGTAGTTTATATTTTCTTTAAGTTTGCTTTGAGAAGTAATTACTTCACACTAACTTTCAGTTGGAAAAAGAACATTATTGCATGCTTTTATATCTTGCATATTATCCACGCGTGTTGGGACAAATCTAATTAATCCAACCAAAGCAGCACTCTAAAACATTTCACACTTATTAAAATCAAAACTAATCCTCCCTAAAAACGTATTCCAATGCCTATAAACATCCACAAAACTGCCATTTGTGGGCAAATTCTACAGTTGAGGGACTCTACTAGGTAGTGACCGCTGGGAGCCATCAAGCTACACCCTCGATTGGTGTTAGCGTTGGACATTCCCAACGACTCTGATCTAGTTCCCTCTTCTTGCGGTACCACACTTGACATCATTTCTAGACTAGTTTCCACATACCTCACGTATATCAAAAACTCCCTTCTCCCCCTAATAATTAACAAGCAAGTCAATCCTCGCTCCAGCGAGTTCACAATTTGACTTCGTTTCCACGTTTTAGTAATTAGATAGCATTTCTTTATGCTAGTTAATTAATCTCTTGGTCTACCTTGCAACTATCTCTTGTTTTTCGCAATTGTATCGTTGTTGCCCAATTGTCAAAGCACTTATCTCCATGATATGCATGTGAAGCTTTGATCTAGTCAATGATATACTCTGCTAGAATAATTTCCTAGCTTTCCTTTTTTAAATCCTATGTCATTTTTTCTAAAGCAACCATCCTTAGATTTTATAGGGTCTACTTCCCTTGGATTTTGTTTAGGGGTTGGCCTAAACAAAAGGAGTCGAGTGTTGTGGCGATAGTTGCAACCAACTCATTGACTTGCCCCCAATGCAGCTCTCAGTGAGTTGAGCTTTTTCTTACGTCCAAGTGCATATCTCTACAACAACAGGGTCACAAACTGATACAACTAAGAGGGTGAATTTAAAATATTTTCAAAATACATCTCATGCATGCTAAAGGATCTTCTGAGAAGCTTTTCCTTGATCTTCACTCTTGAAGGGAAAAAAGCCCTTTCAATCTCAAAAATGTCGACCTTTGTAAATGAGAAACATCCTCCATTAATAGCATGCTGGGAGAGAAACAATTAATGTGCTCAATACTCTATGATGCAACTAGCCCAAACAATAGTACAAGAATTTTTATTCTATGATGATCCAGATTGGTTTTACTTTTGTCCAAAGTAATGTTGATCCATGCATTTACAATACCATAAAGAGAGGTGATATCATTATTATTGAACCATATGTGGATGATCCCATAATGTCAAGCAAAAGCATGAAGTTGATTGACAACACCAAGCTGGCATCTCAGTTTGAGCTGAAGGATATGATAGAGGTGCACTACTGCCCAGGTGTTCAAGTGTCTAGCAAGTGAAGGACAGGAATGCCTTTCTGAGTCAGCAGAAATATCTGTAAAACATCCTTGAACAATTTGGTATGAAGGCTGCAAATACAAGTCAACTCCAATTGAGAAAAACTACAACCTGTTGAAGGAGATCGAGCTGAAGACAGACAAAGAGAAGGCTTGGATGTCATGAGTTCTGTATCAAAGTGTACTTGGAAACCTTATGCACACCACGGTTTGCACTCAGCCATACATTGCTAATGCAGTGGGATTTGTGATTCAGTTCATAGCAAATCATTGAGAATGGCATTATTGGGGAGAAAACAACAAGCTCTATCATTATGTTAATGTATAAATAATTATTGTATGACCTTATTGTAAGCATTGACTTAACTTTTTTGCTGGTTCAGTCACATTAATGTTAGTGTTGTAATATGTAACTAAGATAACAACAAATGATGAGGTTAGAGCTTAGTGGTTAAACCACCATGACATTGTAAGGGAGCTATAAATAATAAATATGTAATGTGAGGTTTCATGATATACATGAGAAAAGTTTTGTATTATTGACACAGCAAGATTAATAAAAATATGTTTCATACTCTCTCCATTATGAGTTCAGTTGGGAGTGTGCACACTTGAAAATTAGCACAGTATCAGATCAATATGGTGGGACTGTAAAAACACTCCATGAACAATTGAGGAGATTAGGGACATTCATGACTACCAAACGAGATAGAAAATAACAGGCAAGTCAGAATTATATTTTAAATTTTTTTGTTAAGGTTAAACTTCATAAGCCAGAGATTTACTATTTGATTGAAAAAGAGGACTATGAATAAGGTTAATTCTCAATATTTTAAAAAACAAAACGAAGAAAACCAAATATGCTCAACTGTGTATTGCAGCACAAGCACAGTGAATATTGAATCTCATTGATCAAGTTTCAAAGCAGGAGCATGGTGTTTTAACATCATCATAAACACAAGTTGAAGGAAATCCACAAGAATTCCGCATCTATTGGAGACCACATTAAATATGTAGCCGTATACCCAACAGAGTAGAATAGCGTTGCAAAAATTGTACAAAGCACCTATATTCCAGAGAATGACAGGCCCATGAACTTTTAGTGCTGAGCAGTGAACCTGTTTCAATCAATTGCACATTTGACAGCATAAAAATAACTCAACATCTAAACATCAAACAAAGATCTGAATGTTTGCAGGCACATCCACAGGATAGAGCAGAAAGAAAACACCCACAAAGATGTCGTCAAAGAATACAGCAGTCAATGTTCAAAAACATAAGGCGTAGACTCAGTAGATATAACCAGGGCAATGAAATTATGAATTTTTTTTCCTGAGGGAAAAAATAGCCAGGGCATGCATTTGCAGCAATTAAATGTGAATTAGTCTAAGTCAAAGACAACAGTAAGAGCAGAAGTAGATATCACTGTAACAAAGATGCCATGAAGAATCATCGAACATTTAACCTAAGGAAGAGAAGCACTCATAATGTCCCATAAATAATGTCTGAGAGCACTTCACGCAAAACCATCCAAAATGTACAATAAATGGTCACTCAAGTTGTCAAAGTAGTCAAGTGCTTAGGAAGCTGGCTGAAAAGCCAAAACCAAAAGACTCAAAGAGTCAAAATTCAAGGGCAGTTGATGGAGGTTGAATAAATTTTGGGTCTAACCAAATTTGCCACATGTAAACAGTAAGACCCTTAACAAACATTTGAAATTCATGACTTGGGGCATGGAGAAATAAACAATTTCTTAGAAATTAGATGCTGGAAATGGACAAATGCAAATGGCGATTCCGTATCATGTGTATCATTGAGGACCCTGGATATATGGATATATGTATTTTGGTCACTCGCATTGAAAATGTTTGTCTAGCCAAGTACCTTGGTGTTGGGCCTGGCACCAGCTAAATAGTTGTAAATAAATAAAGCAGACAGTAGCTTTCTGCCCTCATAACAGTAAACACAAATAAGTAATTGCCCCCTGAATTTGCAGATAGAAACCACCAACCTTGAAGATGTGAAAAAATACCTAAGAAATTGACAACTATGATGCAACTAAACAGAAGATGTAACACGTATCCAGGTTGCTCTCTTAAAGAACCAACAAGCATAACAGCTGGTTACCCAGATGGCTTCATGGATGGGAGTTAACCCATATCCAATCTTTGGATCAAGTTTTTGATGAAGGGACATTTGAGGGGGTCTTCAATGATGGTTGCCTAAGTAAGTTTATAGGCACGGTAACACTTTGAAATATAAGTGATAATGAACCAACTTAGTGAAAACCAATAGTGCGTTCCAGAGACTGAAGAGGGAGAAGAGTTGTAACAAGATACAAGTTTGTGTTGAAAGAGGTGATAAGCATTTCATTATTGAAAACTCGTTGATTTATTGGAGCTCCCATTTGAAAGGAGATGATGGAGGAGCAAACAGCAAGCTCCAACAGTGAAAACCAATAGTGTGTTCCAGAGACTGAAGAGGGAGAAGAGTTGTAACAAGATACAAGTTTGTGTTGAAAGAGGTGATAAGCATTTCATTATTGAAAACTCGTTGATTTATTGGAGCTCCCATTTGAAAGGAGATGATGGAGGAGCAAACAGCAAGCTCCAACATAGTGTTAATTACTGTATAACTTTATTGTTAGCATTGACATCACGTGACCCTTTTGTCAATAAGTAATGTCAATGTTAGTGTTTAAAATGTGACCAATATAAACATTGAATGATGAGATTGGAGCTTGGTGGTTTAACGACCATAACTCCTAAGGGTACTATAAATATGTAATGTGAGTTTATGTAAATGAAAAATTTTACATTATTGCTACGGCATCATTAATAAAATAAAGTTAGAATTGGAGTTAGAATTGGTTACAATTGAAGCTATGACAATAAGATTGAATAGGTTAACTGTTTCTTCTTTTCTTTCTGGCGGAGAAAGGGGTAGTTTCCTAAATCCTTTCGGGTTCTCAGAATTGAAAGGTTCAGCAAATGAAGCATGTTGGACATTATTATTCATCAGACAAGAAGCTCTCATAGCTTGCTTAGATATATTACAAAAAAGGATTGACAAGAACAAAACCAGATTTAAACACAGATCTCTGAGACATGGGCAAATGTTTTTAAAATATACAACTTTGAATTCTTTTGAAATACATAAATCCTGCTGAGCTAAAAAAATACTTTGGGAGTATATTATGACAGACTTAGTCAATTGGGTCTATAACAAGCGGTTGTGGGATGGAGTGTTATCATCCCCACCCAGGTTCTATTCTTGTGACATGTTAAACTCATAATGAGAGTATATTGTTGTAACGGCTTCGTGCTCTGTTGTTGACCTGGCCTTGTGCCCTGAAGAATTTAGGGTTTACCCTGGTTACCATCCCTGTAAATGAGGAGAATTGGCTGGAGGTTTGCCCCAGGATAATTACCTGGAAAAAGAAATATTATGACAGACAAAGAAGCAAGAATGAGACCTGGAGTTACCTTTGATAGAGCATCAAGAGCACCTTCCATATGATTAAAGTCATTGCTGTCAAAGCATTGAACCAGTGCCTGCAGTAATTCCGGCCAACCCTGCACCTGTACTTGCTGAACTATAACACTGACAACAGTTCCTACTGTTGAACGAAGGTGTCTATCAGGTGCCCCCAGGCAAGGTAGCAACTCTGATTTAATATATTGTTGATAAGAAGCAATCATCATATGAAAACTTGTCCTCAGATTGTTTTTCAAAAGCAGTCCTGCTGCCTGTCGTACTTCAACAGATTTTCCCTGTCCAAGTAACATATTCACACATATCAAGCTATGCTTAGATGCATCTAAAAATAAGACCAAGTAAAATTGGACTGACAAGCTATAAATGTAAACCCATAGATGTTTGACATCTCACCAAATAAAATGCATATCAATTATATTGGTAATTATACAGCAAGGAAAGGTACTATATAATCAAAAAGCAACAGTGAGATATCAGATATAAAAAAGCATTCTTATAGAAAATTTGCTCTCAGATGGCATAATCAGAACTATATGCTGTTGGTTCAGATGGCATGTGTTAAAAGTCTTGTAATCTTTTTTCACACATTTTACATTGGGGGCCCTATAATAAGCTTTCCTCTACCCAGGATACCATTTAATTTGACAATGCAAATATGTAAGGAAGTACTATATTTTAACACCTTCATCCATATAATGAGTTATGGTAAATCTAAAATCAATTTTTAGAGTATGGATTAGTTTGTCCACAAATTTTGCAGGCATATTTCCAATAAATAACTAAATAAGAAAATATGTTTATGCTTGGCCAAACCACACGCATTATGTTTCGACCTGCTGTTCAGCTCTGGGGCGTGGACTGGACATCTTCATTTTGGCAGGAAGCATCAAAGCAAATGTAATTGAAATCTTAAGTTGGATACTGATCCCATTAAACATGAAACCTAACACCATGTTCTCTGTGTGAAAAATCCATAATCAAATCTGCTTCTTCTCAGTCCTATATTTTAAATTTCACATGCACAAACATATTCTTTCTAATTCCAAAATATGACTTCCTGGAAACTTCAAAACACCAAAGCCAAAGATTTTGACTTTTGCTCTTGAGCTGAATGAACAAGCTGGCTTGAAGGTGGCTAAAGTAGCACCAGCATAGATCCATCTTAAACCCGGATCTATCAAGCACTGAGAGGGATCCAATTTCTTGAGGTGTAATTTTTTTTATCTTACATTTTTTACACCTCAATAAATTTTATCCCTGTCACTGCTTGATAAATACGGGTCTAAGATGGATTTATGCTGATTTTTATTTTTTATTTATGACCCAACATGAATTTTTTTTAATTACTTTTTATTTTTTATAACGTTACATTACGTTATGCGACAACATCTCCCCCATACTGGGCTGTTGAGCACTGAGAGTAAATGAATTTTAAGCCAGGCATGAGATTTTGTCTCATTCATCTACATACATGCTAGGCTGTGACAAACAATAGATACTTTTTCAGTTTGGAAACGCTTTTGAATACATCCTATAAGGCATTTCCAAATAGATACTAAAAAAGGATAATATCAAAAGAAAGTCACTTCGATCAACTGTAATAACACCATTACATTCATAACAAGCAAAATTTCTGAACCCTGAATGTAAGAAAAAAGGAGTACTAACGTGGAACCAAAAACATAGGGATATGCCACTTTAATAGGATAGCTTTTGCTGCAGGTAATACCTTATAAACCCATCTGTGTCTCAAAATCGTTATGCACGTGGAATTATTCACAATGCACACACAATTAGAGGGGAACTATTAATGTGGAACAAAATCCGAACATAGGGATATGCCACTGAAGTAAGATAGCTTGCTACATCACATGGGTAAAAACCACAAACAAAAGATAGACAACAAGAAAGGACACCGAAACTGTTGACAATGTAAATACTCGAGTGAGGAAGGGTGCTATCACATCAACTCAGGGACTTACACCCGAAAGCCAGCCTCCAGTTTGGCAAGCTTTTAGTGCAGGTAATGCCTTATAAACCCATCTCTGTCTCAAAATTGTTATGCGTGTGTGTGAGATTTTTCATAACACGAACACAGAATTAGAATTGGAGTATTAATGTGGAACAAAACCCCAACATATGGATATGCCACTAGAGTATGATGTCTTGCAACATCACATAGATAAAAAAACATAAACCAAAAATAGCCTGCAAGGAATGACACCAAAACCACCAGTGAGCCCATGTTACCTTAGAGTCAAGGAGAATGTTATCACATCAACCTGGGGACTTGCACCCCAAAACTAGCCTCCAGATTTGCAAAGCTTTCCAATCTTCACCAAATTTCTGGTCCTGGGTACATGGGAACATAGGAACACATCTGAGAGACATGTGGAGAGACGAACCAACTTTTAGGGACCATTGCAGGGGAGGTCAGGGTTGCCTGAATTACTAAAAACTCAAATTTTAATATATAAAAAGCATAAATGATGCATCATCATTGAATCAATCACAAATCTAATATGAATAATCACTAATGGGATGTAGCAATCATCAATCACCATTGTATTACTAACTAGCATAGATCCATCTTGACCCCGGATCTGTTAAACACCTTGAACAAGCAAAAAGAAAGTGCAAAACTCTCGGTGCTTCAGTGATCCAACATTAAGATGGATCTATGCTATGTTTTTTACCCTTTATGTCAGCTCTTTCTTTTTTTCCTTTTATTGCATTAAACATCAGAGTCCAGACATCATTTTTTGTCCATTTCAGTTTATTAACGTTACTCACCAATGTGACACATCCCATGGATTCCGGGCTCTAGACATCAGACGTCAATTTTTTCCTATTTTAGTTTATTAGCATTACCCACCAACACAACACATCTCATCCATCTCACAGATTGTAGGGAGCACCTTGCTTCTCTGGGTGAAATTCAAATTCAAAAAACACTGATTGCCGATACCACAATTTCACACTAATAGCTACAGTTAACTTGCACTGCCACTATGATTTAACTCTTACAGCCATAGTTTCACTCTCACATTCACGTTTTCACTCAGAACATGCCATATCATATGTAGATATAACTATCTTCCTGTGGGTATAAAATATAAGCACCTGTAAATAGAGTATATTTAGCATTTAGGGATAGATGATTTAAGTTTGGGGTTTTTGTTTATTATTTTGTTTTTCCAGAAGGAAGTTGTCTCTAAGGGGGGAGCATATCCAACAGTCCCCTTTTGTGTGAGGAATCCCCTTTAGAAGGGAGTGTTCCCCTTTTTCTCACACTAATAGCCACAGTTCACTTGCACTGCCACCATGATTTAACTCTTACAGACATCGTTCCACTCTCACATTCACGTTTTCACTCACCAAGAACATACCATATCATATGTAGATACAACTGTCTTCAGGTGGGTGTAAACACCTGTGTATAGAGTATATTTAGCGTTTGGGGGTAGATGATTTAAGTTTGGGAAATTTTTTGTTTATTATTTTGTTTTTCCAGGAGGGGATTGTCTCTAAAGGGGGAGCACATCCAACAGTCCCCTTTCATGTGGGACATCCCCTTTCGAAGGAAGCATTCCCCTTTTTCACAGGGACATTCCCATGCATATTTCCTCACATTCTCTTCAAACAAATGTAGCAGAAAATGCTCCCAACGGAGTACCCATGTCCCAAGGGTGCGGGGAGAACACCACTTGCCCTTGGGAACACCTCCCCATGGAAAATTGAAGCTTTCGGTGCAGGCAATGCATTGTAAACCACATATCTCGCAATTGTTATAATTGTGTGCAATTATTCAGAACACACACACAATTAGAGTGAAAGGCTTACTGTAGAATGGAATACCACCCTAGGGATATGCTGCTTTAGTAAGATGGTTTGTGACACCAAATAGAAAACAACAAGAAACCAAAGATACCCCACAGAACATAACACCCAAACCACCAGTAATGTTTGTACTAGAGTGAGGAATGATGCTATCACATCAACCTGAGGACTTGCACCCAAAGCCAACTCCCGGATTGGCAAAGCTTTTGGTGTGTTAATGCATTGTAAACCATCTACAAAAAAATATCCCTTTGAAAGCGGTGCAATGCTCTCTCAATTTTGCTTTCCTTTTTAACTTATAAGAGATGCTCTTGCACTTATTCAGCTTTTACTTCCTTCCTTCCAGTGCTTTCTTCCTCGAGGGGCACCAAGAGACAGACAGATGGTGACACAGACCTTG
Organism: Pseudotsuga menziesii; assembly: GCA_001517045.1. Taxonomy (NCBI): domain Eukaryota; kingdom Viridiplantae; phylum Streptophyta; class Pinopsida; order Pinales; family Pinaceae; genus Pseudotsuga; species Pseudotsuga menziesii. The sequence goes on along the minus strand of LPNX010020441.1, from coordinate 151,518 downwards.
ATCGTTTAGTTAGAACTTAGAACACAGCATTTCACCTCTAACTCCGCCCAACACCAGCAACAGGGACAGTCTCAACCCCATCCCGAAAGCCAAATGACTTCTTCAAGGAGGCAGAAACAAGCGCCCCCTCCTGTCAGCGAGGCACTAGCCACTAGAGTTCCTCTTCTAGCTCTTCTTCCAGGCAGAGTACTCATTTGAGTTTCCTTCACTCAGCCTCAGATGATAGGAAAAATAACCCCAATGCTTCCAGTGTTTCCAGTGCTTCTAGCGGCTCATGACAATGTCAGTTTCCCCATTTTGCATCACTCTCTTTTCGTGGATCAGCTCTCCTCATATCTCTCCTTTGTATATTTTTTTCTCCGAGATCAGATCTCCATTTATACAGCTACGGTTTGCTTTGAGTTTTGCTTTTAACTTTTTATAGGAGATACTTTTATGCCCCCACTTTGCATTGGTATCATGGTACTACACACTCCCATTGACCTACTTATACTGAATTGTACTTTTATCTTATCTTATATACTGAATTGTATTGTTACAATGGTACTACACAGTCCCATTGACCTACTTTTGAGGTCATTTGTTGGACATTAAAAAAATTATCTTACCTTATAGGAGCTACTTTTATGCCCCCACTTTGTATTGTTATCATGCTACTACACTGTCCCATTGACCTACTTTTGTGATCATTTGTTGGACATTAAAAAAATTAAATTATCTTATCTTCGCAACAATTCTTCATTGAGTAACCACGCAGATGGAAATTGAATGGCCAAACTCACAACAAAACAATTGACAGCATAAAGCCCTAACCGTCAAACCTTAATTACCCGCTTTCAAAGAGATGCCTGATGCGCCCCTCTCACCACCGTCCCCGCAAGTTACACAGTGGTTCAGATGACAACTTAAAATGCAGTGCTAATTTTCACGGAGCACTACAGAGGAAAAGCCGAACAAGGGCTCATGAAATGTTTTTGCCTGTCCCCGATATGACAATCATCGCGAGAAAATGTCAACAAGTTTACCACACCCTACAACGTTCTGCAGCAAGTTTTGATAAAGAAATGCATTAAGCCAATCAGACACGCTGTCTCTTTCGAAAAAATCATTTTTTTCCATGAACATTTGAGCAATGACGGCCACAAACAAAGCTATTTTACTATTAATTTGCTACATTATTGGACCATCGAGGTCGCCGATACTTTCACCCGGTTCTCCGATGAGGTTTTTAACCAAAGCCTGCCGTCAAGTTTTGAACCTGGCTCCAACTTGCAGCTAGACCACAGTCCAGCGAACTCAAAAAATTTGAGCGCAACTTGTCAGTAAGTTTATGTTTACTAATTGGTTTCCCAGGTAGGGTTTATCTAAACATGTAAATGCAAAATATGTCAATGCCTTGGAGACTGAGGCTGTCGATAAGAATAGAAACCACGGCAGTAGAATGTAACTAAAGTAACAAACAAAAATCGGACAAAATAAACTTTCAAGTTTTACAGAAAAGGGGCAGAAATTAGCGGCTGCAATAGAAGCATTTCTTCATAAAACGCTTGGTGAGAAATTTAAATATTTCGAAGAAGAAGAATACCTCGGCCCGGGCGAGAATAAAAGTTAAATAGTTGCCGAAATCGGGCAATTGACTGTAACGCTGTAATTGCTGCCAAATACGGGCCTGATCGGACGTGGGGGACCTGTATTCCTCCAGAAGTCCACAGATCTCTCTCAACCCTTCTTCCTTGGGTTGCCAGATAGTTGTAGCCATTTCGATAGTCTGATTAATTTACCCTAGTATGGTACTCTATATTATGCACAGCAAGCAGCCGCCGATGAATGTATATAACTATGGCTGCCCGCGAAAGCAAATCATGCCTCCGAATTTGCTAATCTGATCCGAGGACAACAGATCGGAATTTGTGCTGCTGCAAATTCCGCTTGCTGTTCTTCTATATATCTCGCACACGACGAAGAAAAGGGTCAAGGACAGAGGGTGTGAGATTAATAAATGTGTTGCCTTTGTTGTCCGGGCTTGAGAAAGTTCAGACCTGGTGGTCACATGGAACGGTGGTGGGCCATTTTGCACACTCCCCGCCCTCTCTTTTTGCTTTTCTCTCGCGTTTTTTTAAGCGTCGGTCGTATGAGAGACCGTTAGTTCCGAACGCCTACCCTTGTTGCACTGGGACACTCTTACTCAAGGGGCCAATCAAAAGGGAGAGCTAAAGGATGGATAAACACTTACATGGTGCTTGGAGATGTGGTGTCCTCAAAACGAGGAGAGGCTATGTTGTTTTTAGTGTAATCATGGGTATTTAATGAAGTGTTATTTGCACTATGAAGAATCTCTCCAACCAGTTAACCTTTCGTGTTTAATATTCTTTTGTAGTCTCGGTCACACTCAAATTTTTACCCACACACCATATGAAATGTACCTATTTCCAGAACATATGTGTGCATGATTCTTATTTAATGCACACACTTCAATACCCTCACACGCACACTCAGCGACATGCATGATGCATGCACACCAAGAATGTTTTGACGGGAAACCTAGTAGCAAAGTTGAAATTTAACATTCACGTATAAGAGTTCACAATTTTCAAATATTTTTACAAGGTCACACATTGTATATTTATCAATATATATATATATATTATATATCGTTTATTTATTTATTTTTAAATAATTAATGAAGTATATTTTAAAAAATGGTTTAAAACATACAAATATAGTTAAAGAAAAAGAAAAAAATTAAAAGAGGTAATCACCTTTAATTTACAAGATAAAAATTATGTTTTTCTTTTAATTTATGTAAAAAAAATTAAGAATAATATTCACAAGTTTTTCAAATGATTTTTGTTTTTAGATAAAAGTTAGTTTAATTAATAACTATCATCATCATCAATATATTAAATATTAAGTACTATTATATAAACTTCATAGTAATAATTACTAAGCTTTTATTATTTATATAAGGTTTGTATTAAAAGAAGTTGTAGTTGAGCTACACAACAAGATAATATAAAAGTAGAGTATATCTAAGTCCAAAAAACATAATCGTTTTTATTTTACAAATTATAAAACTACGTGGCTTTGCTTACAAAAATAATCAAAATGATTACAACTAGAGTATATGTAAAGACTTTTTTTCAACACGAAAAAAAAAACTATTTTTTATTATAAAAGCCATGTCAATAATTACATAAACATCTTCATTGATACCAGCAGCCACAAAGGGAACAGAGTTTCAGTCCATATCTAAGAAGGACAAAAAAAAACTTAAAGATCCAATCCTTAACATAAAAGGAGGCAACCCTCAAGAGCAGATCACTAGTGTCCAGAAACCCAACCATACAATACCATCATAAAAAAATGATCAACCATCACAAAAAAAACTCAGACTCCCTGACCTACATAGCTTCCCTTTATGGAAAATCCTGGAGAAAATTATGCCATCCATAGGACCTAACTCCTTCTTAGATAGAATATCGGCATCCCCATTGTATATTCTGGAAATATGATGAATGGATAGAAATGAGAAGTCTCTCATCAAACAATTGATATTTTCCATCCAGTGAAGCAACACCAAAGATTGCATCTATGCTTGCCCCAAAGCCCAATGAACAACCACTTGCGAATCACCCAGAACTTGTAATGTTGTTAGACCCCGCCTCTTGGCCAATTAAAGTAAACCCCACAATGACACCATCTCAGCCCTGGTATTAGATCCATTTCCATCTTTCAGCCAGCCCTTCAGCATAATGTCCCTCCCAAACTTTATAAACAACCCCGCTCCACATAGTCCTTTCGAGGCAACCCCGTCAAAGAAATCAACAGGATGCTCATTCAAAAGAGTAGGGAACAAATTAACCTTTGATTACCTATTGGATGAAAGACAGTTCCATTCAGACAAAGATGAGATAATCTTCATGAAAATGACCTCAATCTTTTGCCCCTACATAGCAAAGATAGCCCTATTCCTGGTCTTCCAAACTTCCCATATCACAAAAAAGGGAAGATGTTAGACAGGAAATCTCCTCCTAAACCAGAAACTCAAATTCTCATCCAAAGATAAGCCATCCCAACTAAAATCCAGTTGAAAGTGATGCATTAAATGAACCCAAACATCTTTGAAGAAAACACAACAACCAAAAAGATGAGCAATTGTTTCAGGTTCTGAATAATATAAAGTGCATCTTCTTAGCCCATAAAAACCTCTTTACTGTAGATTGTCCCAAGATAGAATTTTATTTTTCAAACATAACTAATTAAACAGTTTAATTTTGAGAGGAGTGTGGCTTTTCCACGACCAATTGATCCACCACTCAATACTTCCAGAATTCACATCACAAATAAGAGAACTATAAGCCAAAGAAGCAAACACTGAACCTTCCTTGGGATTGAATGACCATACCAGCTTATCAGAATCTGATCCCAAAGCTATATTTCCTTGGTTGAGGTTTAAGACATACCCATCCCACTCCTTGGCAAGATCACGAAACAACCCCAAAGTAGAGGAATGAGCCCATATGGGATTGTCATGTCCCACCTGTACCTGTTTTAAAACATAATTTTTTGTAAGATGAAGTTCCTTAATAAGCTCCCTAGACAATACAAAATCACCTTCTAAACCACATATAGGATCAATTCCCAGGAAAATTTGAACTCCCCTCCCAACCTGCTAGCTTAAATCCTTCATAATGAGAGGAAGGCAATGAGAGAAACTATTCCACACCGCCGATCAAGCATACTTCTATGCAATATGGCCCCTGAACCAGTGAACCAGATCCAAACCTCTTAAATATTTAGCTTTTATCAGCTTACCCCATAAATCAGAGCAGAACAAACAACACCACAACGATTTAGCACATAAAGAGAGATTGAACTTTTCCAAATGCTTGATCCCCTAGCCTCCCAATCCATTAGGCATTGATAGACATTGCCAGGAAACCAAATGGATATTTGTTGATTCCAAACTGCCCGACCACAAAAAATGAAACATTATAACTCTCAATCGGGCGAAAACAAATACATAAATCTTGAACAATGAAACCAATAAACTGGAATACCTTACAACACCGATGAGAGCAATATGAGTCTACCTCCTAGTGAGAGATGTCGATAAGTCCAATTGTTATTTTTACTTTGGAATCTTCTTAGGAGCCACTCCAAAGTCCTTTTTATTATATCCATCAGGTTTCAAATGAAAGCCCAGATAATTAAACCCATCCTCTAACTTATCCACACAAAAGTGAAATAATTTAACCAAGAAATCCTTCGGCATTTGTTCCCTACTAAGATATATAATAGAGGATTTTTTCTTGCTCACTGCCAAACCCGACGCCTTACAGAAAAGCTTAAGAATAGCATGTAAGAAAGACCAATCATCTTTAGACCCTCTACCAGCAATGAAAACGACTCCTAGCTATTAAGCAAACTTATACTACATTAACATTTACAAACTTAAAGAAAAATATGCTTGCTCATGGTATCATCTTGGGCCTGGTTGGAGTGGCAAGATTCATGTTTGTCCACTTTTGTTTCCTCTCTCAATTGATGTATTGTTTCCTCTTCCTCAAATTTCATGAGGAATGAACCCACGAATATATTCAAATTGGAGGCTAAGGAGAAAGAACCTTTGCTAAGTGTTACAATCATGGACTTTAACATTGTAAAGAACCTTTGCTAAGTGTTACAACCATGGATTTTAACATTGCATATTCTTCTTATAAAACTTGTATTTGTCTCTTTTGTTGCACCAAGATATCCATAATAATTGTGTTCTGATAAACTTGTTGGTACTTTAGTTCGTAGAAGTCTTTTGTAATGAATAATATTGAAGTATTAGTTCTCATTAGCAAACTCCTTGTGACATTGGAGAATTGTACAAAATTCTTGAATGTCTCTTTGACCAAAATAATGGTTATTATGATTGTCCATAATTCTAGTGGACCCCTCTCCCAAAATGAGCCGCTCATTATTTTAACCAAATACAACAAGTTTAGACCTTTACTACAGGGAAGGCATGGCCCATCAATGTGTGAACAAATTCTTTTGTGAGAGAGGGCAAATGGGAGGAGCCTTAATATCAAGTAGACAATCATTTTTCCAATGAGAAAATACCAAAGTTTTGGTCAAACACAATGAACAAGGCTTAATTAGATCTGAGAGAATCTAGGCCCAAATCCAAAACCATTCAACCATATAGAGTTGAGAAGCCAAATACACAAATAATCAAAGGTAAAACCAAAGGACTCAATTTATTTGACAATTAATATCAGTGTGTCGGCTAAGAATATAAAAGAAACCTAAAGGATGTGGCCATCGAGTTTTGTGAAATACCAATCTTCCCAAATCCTTTAGAGAATAGGGTTGATCTAAACCAAATATCATGATATACAACCAAAATTGAAGCCAAATGCACTTAACCAAACAATGTCGCAGTACCAATGAACTCTAATCTCCCACATATAGTTGAGACTCAGATTTGGCTCAGTTAGACACAGATCAGGCATTGATGGACTCTCCTTTAGCTACAGTGGTCTATCTCCTTGGGATTTGTGCCCCCCTGGGCTGGATCTCCTAGTTTTTGTATATATCCAAGCATAAGCCTCCTCTTCCAAGCTAGTTAGAGTTGGATTGAAGGGCTTGCTATTGTAATACTATTGTAGTCTTTTGATTGTTGAAATAAAGAAGCTTTGGAGGCTAAATGGTGTAATTCTCTCATATGTGTGGATTAAGCATTGTCTTATGGCCATTGATGTTGCCGGCTTTCTCTCAATTTCTGCATCTGAACCCTGTCTAGCTTGAACGATTCAGCTGAATCAATAGGAGTATAGTTGGGCAAGTAAGGTTACTTGTTTTTCTTATATCTCATAGCATATATGTTAGAAGATCTAGATTATACATGTTTAATAAGTTTATTTGCATGTAATTCTTGTCTCTTTTTCATATATATATCCAGATCTCATGAGGTTTCATGCAAGATTGTGTGTTTAGCTTTTAGGTAGCAAGGATTGGACGAGCTGTGGATCTAGTTTGACTCCACTGTACATCCAAAAGCTTTGCGAAGACATTGCCCCTCTGTATTCCACTAACAAGTTTCCATTGTAGATCTGCTTCAGCAACAAACACTTCTCTTCTCCTTTTCCTCCTTCAAAATCAATTCTTTTACCCAATTACTTTGTGCATAGCTTTGATATTGTTTAGATATATCATCTTAAAAGTAAATTTAACATAGATCTATCTTCTCAAAGCCCATAGTCTAGATATTTCTCTTAAAAGGTTTCATAAGCATTCTAGATCTAGCTTTAGGGAAATCGTCCTTTTTGCATGGAATTTTAAAGAAAATCGGTAGCTTGCATGCATTAGATTTTTGTTTGCTGTTATAAAAGATAAATCTAGCAATCAGTGCACATCATATTGGCTGCCTAAAAGGCAAGCCAAGATCCCAAGGAAAGCTTGCTTTCCTTGGTTCCTTTTTTACCTATTTTAACTAGTCTTTGCTTAGCATTTTTTGGTTAAAAGTAAGCGGACCCAAAGGTACTTTCAGAGTGTTTTTGGGCATATTTCAGTCTAATAAGTTTGCTGGTTTTTAGCAGGTATAACAGAAAAGAGGAGGAGTTGTTGTTCGAAAGTGACTTTTGGGCCTTCTGAATCCCCCCAGGGGTCTCCCTTTTTTACTGAAATCTTTAATTTTTGCACTTTGTAAGCTCTTGGTTTCATTATGTATAAGAATCAAGAGGCATCATATCATTTTGCTGACATTGTAACTGCTGGTAATAAAAATAATTCTGAATAGGCTCTTTCAAGCCCATTCCCCATCCCCCCTAGGGGGATTTGCGTCCATGTCATTTTTTGCTTTTCATTCATCTTTTTTCAATCTAGCGTAGTACTAATCTGCAGGGTAGTATACTTTCATTTAAAATCATTTACATTTTCCATTTCTATTGGTTTCAAAGTAACTTTAATACTTACCCCACGAGCCTCCTTTTGAGCTGAAAGGTGAAGAAAGGTTCGTGGTAGTCTAATTAGAAAATTGTGGTTTGCTTATATTTTTATGTTTCATTTGCTATCATCATTTGTTTTAGTAACCATAATAAAATCAACCCCTCCTTGATTCCCCGATTGAGGTCCACTTGGACCAAAAGAGGTTCCTGGAGGGTTTTCTTTTTAACAATAACATCCATCTCAAAATTTACTAAAATTGACAAGACTCCGGTGTGTATGCTCTGCACTTGGCTGTGGTTCGTCCGATCAGTCAAGTTGTATCAAAAGCACTTGAGTGACTAGTATAATTAGGATTCACTCTTCCAAATTGGCAAACCATCAGGTGAAAATCCAACGCCTATATCAAATCATTACGGTGGAAAAATACCCAAAGGAAGCGGGAACTTCTGAAAAAGTGACCTCGGGGCGCCGATCTCTGTCACACCCTAACGGTTGCGTTATGGACAATAGCCCCAGAGACTCCATTCAACCCACATATTCCTTGCGGGTAACCATGAAGGTTTAGTTTTGGACATACTCCAAGTACTCTCGGGTATATCTGGAGTCCACCCCTTCGCCTAATTTTAATCAACTCATATTTCACATTAACTTAAAACGTACCAAGAGGCAATTGCAAAACATTCACTCCAAGCACATGCAAGTACATTGATTTTCTTTTGACTCCATTTTAAGGCACTGGTTATTTTCTTGCTATATATATATATTGTGTCTCCGCATTGTGCTTTCGTGCGCTCATTTTGTATCTTGTCATCTATGGTTGTTTATGGTTAAATTTCAAACTCCTAAGTAATTCATTCAGTTTAACATCACCATACTAAGTAATTAGCCTTAGTAACTTAATAGGGTCTACCCCCCTTGGCTTCATTAGGAGTTGGGCCTAAACGGAGGAGTCAAGAATAAGGTGACAGCCTTGACTCGAGACCTGCCTCCAAGGACACACCGAGTGGCTTGAATATTTCTACCACGTGACCCAAGTGTGTGAAAGGCGGCAACACTTTTTGGGAGAAACCAAAAGTATCATATTTATCAACAATCCCTATCAAGGAGCATATTGATAATACATGGGGAGCCTCGAAGACACCATAACCTAAAAGATTCCATTGCTCCCAAAACCAAACCTAGATACAAGCCCCAAACACAACAATAGTAAATAACCAAAGAAACCAAAAGAGGCTTAACCGAAGAGACCAAAGCATAATAAACCGTGTTCAACCAAACTCAATTCCTTGCCTAATTGCACAACCCAAAATGTCACCCTCTACGAGAGAGATCTTAATGGGTGCAAAAATCATAGAAGACATAAACTATAGCATGTGTGGAGGTAGAGTCCTTCTAAATGCCTCCTTGCTCCTCCTGTATATACCATAATTCTTGATAAGACATGTATGTCATGTATGTTTCATGAGAATGATTGCCATGCAAATGAGAATGGTGGAGAATACCAAGTGGCGGAAAACTTCATCGCCCTATTTTTATTAACATACCTTATACCAACCTAAAGGTTAGGTTGACATGTAAATTAGCTTCCTCGATAAGATTCATTGGGATATGAAGGAATTGAATCTCCTTACACTTGTGTAAATTTTATTTGGACTATGGTGATGATCATATATTTGATATTTGATCAAAACTTTAAATGAAATATAATTGATATTTGTATACTACAATTTAAATAAATGATTTTTTAATAATTGATTTTTCTCACTTTTAATCAATGTTGTTAAGTCCTGAGGGGCAACTTAGTTGGTTGGAGTCCGAGTCCAAAGACCGTTGATATTGAGGTTGTAGGCTCAATTCTCACAAATCCAACTCTTCGGGTACTTCGAGGTTAGGCTCCCAAAACTGGAGTCGATATGGCAAGGTCCCTTCGGGTAGTCCCCCTAAAATTATTACTATGGGCGTAGCAAGCCCTGATCACAATTATCAAAACTATAAACCACACGAAAATAATTAAATAAATAAAATTAAAAAAAAAAATTTATTAAGTTTATGTCAATATCTTTATATATGAAAATTTTTAAAAACCGTATTATTCATGATTAATGACCATAATAGATCCTCGTAGCCTTTCTAATTAATAAAATGAAAAATATAAAACATCGTTGCTCATCTCAATATTGTACATTACAATGCCCGAAGGGAACATTGAAACTGAATATTACTGGAATATTGGAATTGACACAAACAACATGGTCGAAGCTTATTGTATTTGGCAAGGACTTAAGTAATTGAAAGCCACAGGGGTTGATGAAGCTATTGTGCTTGGAGATTCTCGTTTAATAATCCAGGCTATGAATGGAACAAGTCATTGTGAAAACTTAAGGTTATCCAAACTATTGAAAATAATTATTTCCGTCTCAAGATCATTTCGACATCTTGATTTTTTTCATATTCTTCGTGAGCTGAATTTCAAGGTGAATCAAGCAACAAATAAGGTGATTGCATTAAGCATTAATGAACTCTATGTTAATCTTCACTTTTGTTTAGTTTTTCCTCCCTAAGCGGCGAGGTCCTATACAACTTCTTGAACATAATTATGTCAGTTTGTTTGGGCATGGTTACTTTGGAAACTTTTGTTATAGTCTACTTTGGTATGTTTATAAATCAGAAGTTTGTACCTCTTTCAGTGGTTTATCCACTGCTTTTACAATCTAAACCATAACTGTTTTTGTTTAATACATATATATTATATATTACATTACATTACAATGAATATTTTTAATTTAAAGTTTATTTTTAGTCATGTATCCACATGAAAATGCAAGTTCAAGTCGATACCTTATATCAATGAAAGTAAATAATGTTTTATTTTATAAATTATTGATTTAAAAGAGAGTTGCATTATAGAAGTAAAATAAAACAAGAGCCACGAGGTGGCAATGTCCCCAACATTGCCAATACATGTTACTATAAGACGAAAGCTATAGAAATAAGAATGTAGACACAAAATCTAGACTCCAATTTAAGCCTCAAAGGAGACATGGAATTAACTTAATAATAAATACTTGATTTGATACTTATTCTCATCTATAAAATTCCCACATACTTAACCTTAGACATCATACTAGGGTCAAAGCCAAAATATGACCATACTAGTAACTTTGACATGCAAATGCTAAGATATCATATTTTGGCCTTGCCATGGAAATGCTATGATATTAGGTCCCTCCAGCATCAATGCTTGACATGGAAATGCTATGATGGTCCATCAAGTCTCAATATCTAGATACATTTTGGTTGGATCCTTATGCTAACTAAAGTGATCTCCAAATTTTTTTTTATTTTCATTAACTCTTAATACATTTGTATTAAAAAAGACAAAATATTTTATTAAACCATAAATAATAAAAATATATAGAATACTAGAGAAATAGTAAAAATTACTCAAACAAAAATTAATAATCACAATAATATCTTAACAAAATGTATAATAATCAATATAAATAGAAAGTGTATGCCATTGTAAATGGCAAAGAAACTAGAGCCATCATTTTGGGATCGTATTTCCACTTAGCTTACAAAGCATAAAATTTTATTTTATCATAATACAATGATAATAGTTATATCTAATCACTTGCCTAACGAATCCTCGGGGTTCTTGGTAATTATGATAAATCTCTTCAGGTCTGTTTTCATTCCTATAAAATTTATCCATGTCATTGGAAATGTTAGGTGTCCTAAGCCATTCCTCTATGAATTGTAGTACGACATCAAGGTCTGGCTCCTTCATGGAGATAATTCCTTGCTTGGATGTTTTTTGCTCGGTAAACGTTACATGTTGTTGGTTAAATAACTTTATAGGTATGCCCTTAAGTTGCTACTTCAACCTCTTCTACTGTTGGATCTATTGGAGAGATAATGATGGGTGAGGGAGACAATGATCCACAACACTTGAGCTAAAAGTTTAGAGGAGCTTTATGGTTGAATGGTGTCTGTAGAAGTTGGGTAAGCGTCTTTTTCAGCATGGTTGGAACAAAGTTGCTTCATATCCCATTTAATGCAAGCTTTCTCCCTACCCTCAGTCGATCCATGCCAAAGAAAAGACCACCAGAAACCAAAGTAAGATTCTCCATACCTGAAGGACAAATAAAGAATAGCCCAAAAAAGCATGGTCCCATTCAATCCATCTCTATTCCTTATAGAAACAACTTCTATTAGAGAAGCCAAGGTATTTAAGCCTTGTACGAGTGGAAAATGAAATTCCCTACTCACTCAACCTATTTTTGTCCAAATGAGAGAATAAAGGCCCTGATCTCCCTATCTTCGAGGGATCAGGAGCACACTTTCAAAAACAACTAATGTAGTCCTCTTGGAATAGCTCCTACTTTCCATGTCATCGGACAAGAAAGCAACATGGAGTGTTCAATGAAGGAAATGTGTTACTTATTTATAGGGGAGCTTAGAAGCTAAGTTATCCCATGGAGTATCCTCACTACCAATACCACCGATGACAGGACCAAAGAAAGTAGTCCCAGTTGCATCGAAGGGAAATGATGTGAAGGTTAGAGCATCACCTATGGTTCCATCCATTTATTCTTTACCATTATTGTATTATGTCTACCGAATTGGGATGGATGGGACTCACTAAACTTGTGAAATGGGCCCAAGCTAACATGATCTGTCCAATCTCTTTCTGGATAATACTGTGAGCACTGGCTTGCATGTTGTTATATCTCGATGGTCGCAATGAAATTGTGGTTGAGAGCGAGTTAATGTTTAAACTACCTTAAATTCTCTAATAAATATCATAACATGAAAGGGATGTTGTGTAGAAACTAAATACCCATTATTTGAAATGGCTATATCGTAATATCTCTCCAGTAATAAAATTGCAAACCAATACCTAGTATTTATACATATGTAGTCCAAGCACCTATAACGATAACAAACATAGAGTGAATGTTAAAGAACAAAAATATTTACTTTAAGCAAAAGCAAAGTTAATGGAAACTCCACAAGTCTACTTACAGTGCGAGTTGGGAGTGCAAGACCTCTGCATACACTCCTTATAAATTGACAAAAATGGTTCAACAAGAAGAGAACCCTGCATTTCATTTTAAACTCCCCATCTACTGAGAAAGTGTTATACTAACAAGACATGAAAAGAGACTCGACACTGCTCTTTGGGAATTTGAAGTAGACTATGAAGTGGTAAATACATCAACTAATTTTGAGAATAACAATCACAGTTGGCTAATATAAATGACCAACTCGTGAAGTGATAAACACCATCTATCTAATACATCTCTACTCCATTAAAGTTTGGCAATATCCATAAATGTTAAATGGATGTTAAACCTATCAATCCGCATAAGTCATAAAGTGTTGTATTAATGCAAAAGCCATAGTCTATCCCAAATCCACCACATGAGCTAAGAAAGAACATAACAATAAAACAGGGGGCAACATTTTACACCAGATGCATTAAATGTATCCCCATTACAGCCCTTCAACCGTACCATCTAGCTCGCTTCCCACCCGTAATAAATAACAGACCTGCAAGAATAATACAAACGAATTTTTTTATGACAGAAGCCCCGCCGGCAACGCCTGGGGAGCGACTCCTCAGGAAGATGTCACCACCATTGTGTCCAATAGGATCCAAACAAAATTGCACCAATTTAAAAAATTTATAAAAATATTTTTTTCAACTTAACTAATCGAGCTAGTCGTTTTATAAATGTTCAGGGTCAAGGACATAATAAACAATAAATGGGTGATTACAGTTGTTTACATCGGTACTCGAACTATATATGCCTTTCTAGACTTGCACAGAGACACAACAAAAACCACTTGGAAATTTGTGAACCCTTTTAAGAATTGTAGGTTTAGCATTTAAATAAGTTGATGTCTTCCCACCGCCGCGTGGTGGGAAACACAAAACAAGGAAAACACCAGCTTCAATCAACCAATCAAATGTTGGAAAATTGTTATTTTAAAAGTTGTTTTTTTTAAAATCTCATTTCCTATGGTTTGCACAATAGTTTTCTTTCTAAGTTTAAAGTCAACCCTGAACCAATGTCCCCGACTGAAAACTATATATCGGGGACATAATAAATAGCTTGAAGCTAAGGAAGAAAATGGAAGAGTTGAATTGCATATAAGCATAAAATCAAGGACTCTCTCAGAGGTTAAGTTAAATAACATGTTTGAAAATGAGGACTTTCTCCTTAGTTGCAAAAATGAAATGCATTTACCACACAAATGACATTTTATTAGCATGCAATAGAGGATAATTGCACTTTCAAGAGTTTAAATTGCATTTGGAAACATGCATTTGTAGTTTAATACAAAGGCCATGCAGGTGATTGATTGAAACTATACACTGATTCTTGGGTCTTTTGATATTGCTCTTCCCACCATGATTGTGTTTTAAAGGGTTTTGAAATGAGAACTTTCTCCCTAGTTACTTTAAAGATGAAATGTATTTACCACCGAAATGGTGTTCGGTTAACATGCAATAGAGGATAAATGCACTTTCCAAAGTTTAAATCACATTTGAAAACATAAACTTCTAAATTTATCATACACCCATGCCCAATGCAACGTTGCAACTGAGAAATCATTAGCAAACAAATAATGGCATGTCAAGATACTTCCGAATAAAATAACTCGATAATATGAAAACAATCATAGTAGTAGGGGGTAGTGAAATAGGAAATTGGCACATTAAATATCATACAATACCAACATGCTACTTAGAAATCATGATAAAATTAACTTGGAACAACAACTATCTTTTCTTGTTATGTAGAGAGAAAAGTGGAGCCAAGTAAAAGTGTAATTGATAACGAGGACGGTTGAAACTTGTTCCTATTGTACGGAAACTCATGAAAGTACTTGGTTGCCATGGTGTAAAATACTGATCTCAAAGACATTCTAACATGAAAACTTAACACAAAAAAATCTACATGACCATTTACTTCCAAGGTTACATAAATTAAAAAGAAAAAAAGAAGTTGATTTAACCTTCTAGCACAAGCACATGGCTAACGAGGACGATTGAAACTTGTTCCTCTTGTACTAGAGCGCATTAGAGTAGTTGGATGCCATGGTGTAAAAAAATGTTCTCCAAGACAGTCCAATTGGAAAACTTAAAAAAAATATATGCATGAACATTTACTTCGAACGTGACATACATTCAAAAAAAATGCAAAAATGAAGTCGACTAAGTTATAACTAAATAATACATGGATGAAATGTTGCTGAAGCTTATAACTTTATAACGCAAAATACCTTCAAGAGACCAGATCCCGACGATACCAATGGTCTTAACTAATGCAATGGTAGTCTAACTTCGATGGACGACTGTTGTTCACATCATTGTTTGCCAAATGAATGCTTCGAATAAGAAATTTGTATGTAGGAAAATACAAAAAATGAACAACAAGAGAGTTGTAAAAAAGATAATTCGTCAGAAAATAATTCTGCCACTTGTCATTATAACCATTACAACTTTCTTTTGTGCTTTTTTTTATTACTGACTCCAC
This sequence comes from Pseudotsuga menziesii, assembly GCA_001517045.1. Classification (NCBI taxonomy): domain Eukaryota; kingdom Viridiplantae; phylum Streptophyta; class Pinopsida; order Pinales; family Pinaceae; genus Pseudotsuga; species Pseudotsuga menziesii. The sequence goes on along the minus strand of LPNX010020441.1, from coordinate 136,027 downwards.
AGTTGCTAGTTTAACACGGATTGCAAACTTCTCCATAAACACCTATGTTTTGTCTCCACCATGTTTTATTACTTATGATTTCCCTTCCCTTTGTAACGAGTGTTTACCTTACCTTTTCTTTTCCTCATAAAGACTTTATGAATATCTAGAATCCCACAAAATGTCGTTTCTCTACTTTATTCGGAAAGACGTTGTCCTAATTATAGTCACCTTCGCCTTATTTAAGGTATCTCCATTAACAATCCTCGAATGCAGAATATGCATTATTATCATTGAAAACACTGGCCAAGATGCCTCCAAGGTCCTTCCAGATCTTTTGTGCAGCAATGTTTGCAACATTGTTCCTATTACCCACCCTTGTGCCTCGATTCAGTTCTATACGAAGCAACCAAGGAGATAATTTTGATGAAGAAGTGTCCTCAGACACATAATTTTATTAATAAGGAAAAACATAATTACAACACACTCACAAGACTCTCTTAGCATCTCATAGAGAAGAGAGCTTAATTATATATCTCAAACCTATACTAAGAAGTAGGATGAAAACCAATCATATAATCACAAGAAAATGATAGGTGTCATTTACAATGAAACAATCCTATTCAAAGTCTACTTGCACATTAAACTAATTTATTCTTTTAATAAAATACTAGAAAATACCTAGACTATAAAACTTAGGATTAAGAGGTCTAACATTCCCCCCTTTAATCCGAAAGTTTATATTTACAAATACCAAGTTCATCTCTGAACTTAGTGAATTTCGTTCTCCCAAGTGGCTTGGTGAATATATCTGAAGTTTGATCTTCAGATGGACAATACTGAGGCTTGATGATGTCTTTGACGACCATAGATCTGATGAAGTGATATTTGGTGTCAACATGCTTTGTCTTTGAATGAAAAACTGAATTCTTGGCCATCTTAATTGTTGACTGACTGTCGATTAATAAAGTGGTTGCTGACTTTTGTGTTACACCAAGATCCTATAATATCCTACGTAGCCAAACAATCTCACATGCTGCTTCCCAAGCTGATATGTACTCGGCTTCTGTTGAAGAATTGGCAACTGTAGGCTGCTTTTTACAACTCCATGAAATTGTTGCTGAACCCAAATTCATTAAGTACCCAAAAGTGGATGTACGGTTATCAATGTCTCCTACAAAATCTGCATCTGAATAACCAACAAGTGTAAAGTCTTTACATTTCTTGTAAAGAAGACCAAAGTCTTTTGTTCCCTGAATATATCTTAACACTCTTTTTGTTGAATTCCAATGACTTTCCCTTGGTTCCTGCATAAACCTTGAAAGTATACTAACTGAATATGATAAATCTGGGCGAGTATTTGTCAAATAAATGAGCTTCCAATCAATTGCCTATACTTTGTACCATCTACCAAATTCCCCCCTTCAAATTTTGATAGTTTCGAATTCTGCTCCATAGAGGTAAGAGAAGGTTTACACTCTTCCATGCCAAATTTCTTTAATAAATCAGTGGCATATTTAGTTTGACTAAGGAAGATGTTGTTTGGATGTTGAGTGACTTCAACTCCGAGATAGTAATGAAGTGTTCCTAAATCTGTCATCTTGAATTCTGCTTGAAGTTCTCCTTTAACCTGCTTGATGTGATCTTCATTATTTCCAGTTATGATTAAGTCATCAACATAGAGTACAATAATCACAAAGTGTTTGCCTTGCATCCAAAAATACAAAGTATCATCAGATTCACTTCGTTGAAAACCAACTTTTCGAAGGTATTCATCAATTTTTGCATACCAAGCTCGAGGAGCTTGTTTCAAACCATATAAAGCCTTTATGAGTTTACAGACTTTATGTTCTTGTCCTTCAACCTCAAATCCTTGGGGTTGAGTCATGAAAACTTCTTCTTTCAAATCACCATTCAAGAAGCTTTTAACATCCATTTGATGTAATTTCCAACCATTTTGTGCAGCCAAATTTATAATTGTTCTGATTGTATTCCACTTAGCTGTTGGAGCAAAAGTTTCATTATAATCAATGCCTTCTTGTTGAGCAAATCCTTTAGCTACAAGTCTTGCTTTATACTTATCAACTTCGCCATTTGAATTGTACTTTATTCGATAAACCCATTTGCAACCTATGGGTTTAACATTAGATGGACAATCAACTAATTTCCAAGTTCCATTTTCTAGTACAGAGTTGTATTCACTAAGCATAGCTTTTTGCCATTCCTTTTGTTTCATTGCTTCAGAAAAAGAATCAGGTTCAGTGGAAGCAAAAGTTGCAACATTTGTTTCTTGTGTTGAAGAACTTCTTGTTCCTGTTTTGTTCATTTCATCAGGACGAACATCTTTTAGAAGTTGTATAGCCCATTTTGGTCTCTGATGTAGAGATGATTATGCACTTGTCTTAGTCTCATCATCATTATCAAAAAATTGATTTTGATAAATATAAACTGAGCTGCTTTCTGAATTTGAAGATTTTGGACTGGAAGTATCACTACCAGAAGAATTATTCTCGTTACCATTTGAAGGTTGTGAAATTTCTTGATTTGATGAAGGAAGAATCTCAGTTGAAACAATATCCTTTTCAAACCATAAGGATTGAAATGGTTTGTTTTTTAACTTACCCTTAGTCTTAATTTTTTTTCTTTTATAATCGACTAATGAGGTGATTTATTTCATCTAAAATTGCACTTTCTGTTTCATCAAATATCACATCCCTACTCACAATAAATTTTCCATCAGAAAGCAAGCGATACCCTTTCTTTTGATCAAAATAGCCAATGAAGATGCATTTGATACTTCGAGAATCCAGCTTAGTTCTTTTCTCTATTGGAACTAAGGCATAACAAACAGAACCAAAAACTCGAAGATGTTTAACATTAGGTTTATATCCATACCAAGCTTCATATGGTGTAACTCCATCCAAAGAAGCTGTTGGAGATCTGTTTCTTAAATATACTGCATTATGTACTGCTTCAGCCCAATATGAAGAAGAAAGTCCTTTAAACTGCATCATGGATCTTGCCATTCCCATTAAAGTACGGTTCATTCTTTCAGTAACTCCATTTTGCTGTGGAGTATATGCATTAGTGAGCTGTCTCTTGATCCCTCTGTCTTTACAATAATTCTGAAATTCGTTGGAAGTGAATTCCCCACCATTATCTGTTCTTAGAGTTCCAATCTTCTCTTTAGTTTAACTTTCAACCAAGTTTTGAAATTCTTTAAACTTTTCAAAAGCTTTAGATTTTGCTTTCAGAAAGTATACCCAAGTCATGCAGGTAAAATCATCAATAAAGAGTAGGAAATATTTACACCCTCCTAGAGAAGTTTCCAAAGCCCCACAAATATCACTATGAATAAGTTGCAAACATTTGTTTGCTTGCCAAGATGAAGTAGGAAATGATTGTCTACTTTGTTTTCCATAGATGCAAGCTTTACATCTTGCATTTATCTTTTTAAAAGTGGGCAATCCTTTCACCATTTCTTGTTTTTGAAGTTGAGAGAGACTATCAAAATTTAAGTGTCCATATCTAGCATGCCATAATCTTATAGGAGAGTTCTCTGACTCTACTATAGTTGCAAAATCATGTTGTCGAGGTATGACAGTTCCTTTCATTCTAAGAAGCTTTCCGTCTTCATACCCTGTCATGACAGTTTTATAATTTTTTTGATTGAGTGAATTGTAACTAACCCATCTCTCATTGAAATTGCATGACCTGCTTGTCGTATTGTTACTAAGGATAGTAAGTTCTTCTTGAAAGTTGGAACATACCAGATATTTGATATTAGCTTTTCACCAATATCAGGAAGATAAACTTTTACACAACCTTTTTCCTGAGGTGTATGTACAGTGTCATCAGCTAAAAAAACTGAATTGAGCTTACATTCATTGAAAGACCAAAATAAATCTTTTCTAAAGGTCATATGTTGAGTTTCTTCTGTATTTAACAACCAAGCATCTTCAAAATCACTATTAGTAGATAATATAGCTTGTGATGGTTGGAGAGCGGAGAAAACAAACTCAAACCCACTTTCATCTTCATGTTTCCCTTGATTACTGTCATTTGCATACTGTGCTGAATTTGAAGGTTGTTTATACTTTGGAAGCTTATTATTTGATGTTCTACAATCGGCAACAAAATGACCAACTCTATTACATCTTCTACAAATGATTTGACTCATGTCCCTTCCTGTTTGATTATTTTGGTTTTATGGTCTCTTTGACTGACTGCTTCTTAAAGAATTTGATCCTTGTTGAAAATTTGACCCTTGGAAATTGTTGCTTCTTCCTTGACTTTGTCCTTTGCCATGATCTCTAAATGAAGACTGATTACGACCTCTGCCTCTTCCTCTTGAGTTTTGTTCTTTACTAGAGCTAGTAAAGAATACTGGCAGATTTTTACAATATAATTTTTTTACAAAATTGAAAATGCTGGCAGATTTGGAGGGATCATTGTCATTGAGATTGGAGGGATGGCCGTTGATGTATAGGTAGATCATCGTTGAATGGATCATGTTGGAGATGGATCAATGCTTGATGCCCATGCGTCGATGCCCACGCTGGATGGAGGGATCACGCAAATCGATGGAGATCATGCTAATTAATAATGAAGATCACGCTGAATGGATCGGTGCTTGAGATGCCCACGCTGATGACTGAACACATCAATCTCTGAGTGCTGGACGGCTGATGGCTCACAATGGCTCATGCTGGTTCACAATGGTTGATGGCTATTTGATGTTCAGATTCACCAAAGATATTTTGGCTAATGAATATTGATTCAGATTGAAGAAAGAGACATCAATGGTAGATTGAAATCTTGGCTCACAACTCATGCTAGAGATCAGGCTCAAAAATTCGAGTGATGGCTCACGCTGGATATCTTTGACATCTCTGACATTGGAGGAGATCACTGATTTGGAATGATCGCTAGTGTGGAATGATGTTGAATTTATCACTGGTGTGGAACTTATCCAGTCAGATCGCTAATGGAATTGCAGATCAAAGAATTTAATATTGATTCAGTATTCACTCTCGCTGGATTGGTGGATCGCAGAAAAAAGACACTGGTGTGGATCGCTTGTCCAAGACCAAAAAAATTGGATTTCCTTTTTTTTTTTTACTCAGATCTCAAAAAATGAATTTTATAGATCAAGATTGAACATAATGACTCTAAAAACTTTTGCCAAATATTCATAAATCTAAAGCAAAACAATTTTTTTACAAATCAAAGATTTTAAAAAGCTGTTAGAATTAAAAAATCTATAGATCTATGCAACAACAAAAAAACTAACAATGAATAAATCTGCAATTTATCACAACTAGCTTTTCCTTATCAATTTTGATAACAAAAGTTACCTCCCAAAGAAGACTAACACCCTTTGTCAATCACATCAATGTTGAGAATACTAACACCCTTTGTCAATCACATCGATGTTGAGAAGACTAACACCCTTTGTCAATCCAACATCAGTTCATCACGGCTCTGATACCAAATGATGAAGAAGTGTCCTCAGACACATAATTTTATTAATAAGGAAAAACATAATTACAACACACTCACAAGACTCTCTTAACATCTCATAGAGAAGAGAGCTTGTTTATATAGCTCAAACCTATACTAAGAAGTAGGATGACGACCAATCATATAATCACATGAAAATGATAGGTGTCATTTACAATTAAAAAATCCTATTCAAAGTCTACTTGCACATTAAACTCATTAATTCTTTTAATAAAATACTAGAAAATACCTAGACTATAAAACTTAGGATTAAGAGGTCTAACAAATTTATTACTTGAAACATCATCATCTGGTATTTCATAATACAACCTCACAAACTCAACACCAATATTTTTCTTTGAAAGTGAACTCCCTGAAAGTGGAGATAATCGTTGATCACGATCCCTCAACATCTTATTCTCGGCCTCGGAATAATGATTCTCTTCAAGAGGAGTCATGATTTCTCCTTCTGCACTAGTGTTCCAAGGCTGTAAATAATCCAAACATAAATAATATATATATATAGCCTTCTTCAAAGAAGTACCAACTGGCCAATAACTGAAAGCTAGCAATATGAACATGTACAAAGGCCTCTGTAACAGAAGGGACCATGTAGTAGGCACAACTAGATTGCTTTGTGGAAAATAAAATGAGCCTAATATCAAAGTAACCATTTGTAATGCAACCCTCCATCCATGACTGAACTCTTCTTGAAAGGATAACAAAGTATTGTTTACATAATTCACCATTTTTATGATAGCCTTGGTAATTTATGCATACCTATAATACTAATTAGTAATAGGCAACATGATACCAATAAACTAGCAAAGTTGCAAAGACGGGAGCCAAAAATTGTCATTCACCAATCAAAACTGTAAAAAAGGTATAAACAACAAACTTTACGAGAGAAAATATCAAAGGGTTCTCCTCGAAAGAATGTACATACACACTAGAAGCACACAAATTGGATATGGGAACAAATTAAATAGGACATGGGAACAAATTTGTGAAAATATATATTCAGAAGCTGTAGATAAGGGCTAGAATTGAACTTTCTAGGTATTTTACTGTCATGGCTACTTAACAAAACTATGTAGAGAGGATGCCCATTTCTCAAAACAAGATAGGGAACCCTTATTAAACCCAATTTCATTTCATCTGAATCTGAATTTATAATATAATTATCTATCTTTGCATACAACATAATAAACAAACCAAAACATAAATACTCAAATGCATTCAACTCAACCTAAAATCAACACCATATCGAAACAGAAATACCAGAGGCCACATATATTTTTAGTATTGTTTACATGATTCACCGTTATTTTGACATACACTAGGGAGCACATACCTATAATATTGATTACACCGCAGCGAATGAAGATCCTAACCATAGGCTTCACACTGCTCTCACCTGCGAAGTGCAATGCTCCATATTCAACATAGAGGTTGCTTCACACTACTGATGTATCTTGGGAGACACAGTGGCTATATATATAAGAGAACCAAGACAATAAGGAAAGACTAGAAGCACTAGTTGGATGCCTAACTTGCAGACTTGTTAACTCTAATGCCTGTAATTGATGCTTGTAATTACTTGTTGGCAATAATAAAAATATTCCTATCAAACACTCTTCACCAATCAGAATTTTATACTTATTAATATATTTTATTAATTAAATACAAATTAAATTAAAAAAAAATCATTCACTATTTAATAGCCATATTTTAGAAATATTTATATACAAATCAAATTAATAATAGAAACCAAAACATATAGCCTCTGCCATAGGCAGGGATGACTAATAATAGGGGCTAATAACATAATTGATGAAACCTCTATATAGGAAAAGAATAAATGGAAATGGTGATCATTTAAAATGATAATTGGGTTCTCTACCATGATCATGTTAGATTTTTATCATTCAAGCTAGCATTACGATCTTAGGATCTTTAACTGAGAGAATAACATGTACAGCCATAAAACACAAGAGACAAGAGACACAAATAATTTTCCTCGGGGAAACCATAAAGGAGAAAACCCCGCAACTTCCTCAGAGATAGAATTAGCACCAAAAGTAAAACCCCAAAACATAAAGATGATCTCCTGACACCAGTAGTCTCTCTCTTATCCTAGCAACTTCTCCTCTCACTCATGCACCCCAATGAGTGAGTGTGTGTGTGATAAATAGAGAGGCTCACTCTCTATTTATATTCTTTCGTTCACTTGAAACCCACTCCAACATGTCGGCCTCACTTAACAATTATTTACTAGATCCGACATCTCTAGGAGTGTCTAATAACCCTAGTGCCCCACAACTTGTGGGGACTTTTCCTCCTCCGACCAACAAGGAGGTTTATCCTTAACACAATGGTGGGGACTATTGCCCCGACTTACAATGACTCACCTAGGGTCGACTTCTCACATCTAACCACACGGGAACCAATCCCACAACCTTTTCAGAAAGGCCCAGCACTCACATTTGACACATGCGAGGAACCAATCCCACATACATGTTAAAAAAGGCTCAGGAATTATATTTAATACATGCGAGGAACCAATCCAACATACATGTTCAAAAAGGCTCTGCACTTACATTCAACGCATGTGAGGAACCAATCCAACATGCATGTTCGAAAGGGCTCTGCACTTACATCTGACACATGCGAGGAACCAATCCAACATGCATGTTCGGAAGGGCTCTGCACTTACATCTGACACATGCGAGGAACCAATCCAACATGCATGTTCGAAAGGGCATGCACTCACATCTGATCAAGTAGGAACCAATCTTATAGTCATATCAGAATGGCCCCCAGTCCCAGACTGAGCTACCTGGTAACTGACCAGGTGCCTCCATTCCAAGAATGGCATTCAACGCTTACTTCTGATCATGTAGGAACCAATCCTACAGTCACATCAGAATGGCTCAACACTCATATCTGACATGGAAGGAACCAATCCTCACCATGACAGAATGGCTCAGCCCTTCCATTTGACCATGAAGGAACCAATCCTCTCACCATGTCAGAATGGCTCTGGGTCTCATCATTTCCCTTTGGAGGAAACCTCGATCTGGAGAACACCAAGCTTCTCCCTGAAGTACTTAAACTTCACCCTAGCCAATGGCTTTGTCAACACATCATCTATCTGTTTCTCCGTCATAACATACTGGAGCTTCACTGCTCCCCTCTGCACCATATCCCTGATATAGTGATACTTGATCTCGATATGCTTTGACTTGTCATGGAACACTAGATTCTCTAACAACTTCACGCAACTCTGGTTGTCACAATGTATACAAGTAGCATCCATCTGGAGATCAAATAAATCAGACAGTAGCTTCCTCAGCCATACTGCCTCACAACTAGCTGAAAAAGCTGCGACATACTCTGCTTCAGCTGTACTCAGTGCCACACAGGATTGCTTCCTGCTAAACCAAGAGATCACACCTGATCCCATACTGAAGCAACACCCTGAAGTGCTCTTCCTATCGATGGCACTGCCTGCCTAATCTGAATCAACATAACCCTTCAGGTTAATCTTCTGATTCGCCTCATACTTGAGGCCATAATCAATTGTACCCCTCAGGTACCTCAGAATATGCTTTGCAACAATCAAGTGAACATGTCTTGGATCTGTCAAGAACTGGCTCAAGGTGTTCACAACAAAGCAAATGTCTGGTCTCATGTTCATCACGTACATCAAGGACCCAATCATCTGATGATACATAGTAGCATCAATCGTCTCTGATGAAGCATCACTCAATAGCTTCATGTTCGATGCCATAGTTGTGGTCATGGCCTTACAATCCATCATCCTGAACCTCTTCAGGATCTCTACTGCATACTTCCCTTGTCCACACCTCCATGCCTAGAAAATAGTGCATCGACACATAATAGGAGCATCATTGGTCTTTCGCCTTCAACCTTGAAGTAAAGGTTGGAATCCAATTTACTCTTAGTAAAGCCTAGAATCATTAGTAATCTGTCCATCCCGTCATACCATGTCGAACCTTAGGATCTTGTGCAGTCACTCCCTCTAAAGCATCATACTCCCTCTATCTTTCGTACTCTATGCACTGAAACATTATGTACTGGAGCGACATGTAGCTTCCTCTACTACTAATATTCTATGTATCCATCTAGGGTCACTGGATACCAGGATCCTCTATCTTTGAAAGCATTCTTCTCACACCCATCTGTGAGCTTGTCATCCTTTATCAACCTTGTAGCAAAGGTTCAGATCTTCATCAAGCTCATCATGTATGTGTTATCCCATGGGTGTCTTCTGAACTCGTACAAGGCCTTCTTTTATTTGCACACATGATTCTGCCTGTCATGTGTCTCAACTCCCACTGGCTGCAAATGTCTCTTTGTAGTCTATGCCTTGTATCCCACGATGTTTCCATCTACTGCATGATGGAACTACGAACTTTCCTTCATGTATTGATACTGCATACTAGACATCATTCTTCTTGAACTGGTCTTTATTCTTCATTTTGAAATGTCGTCACTTGTTTTTCGGAACAAGTCTCATCCTTTTTTGCTTGTAGGCGATTATGCACACGATCTTTCCTATAAGTCAAATGCATTAGTTGTATGGTTAGAAACATTTCATAAGGCATATTCATAATGGAAAAATCTTTATGCATAAATATATGATCATGCAACTATTTTAGCCAATACAACATTCATCCATATCTCATAGAAACTTGTCTAGATTCCTTCCATCTTCACCAGGACAACATTGAGATTGTGCACTAATTCAATATGTCAGCAAAGAGGTTTCATTCTAGATAAGTAACGATGGAGAGTTGTATATCACCATGAGCTACTTACCCATCACATGCATATTAGTAGTATAGTGTCATTAATGCAAACATTCTATCATGCATAATACATCAACTGAATATAAACAAATGCATAACAAAAACAATATCATGAAATGACAATTGAATACTTATCTTTATTTGTTTCATGGGTAGACTCCTTTATGATCCTTCCGCTTCATCATCTTCTTCATTCATGACTTCATCATTTCTTATACAAACTCTCAAGATGGATAAGAGGTTCTTCAAGAATTGAGTTCTTCATATTCCTCATCGCTTCAGGGATCTTCTTTGGATGGTGAGAGCTTGATCTTCAGTTGCTCCCATCTTCTTTTCTCTTATTATTAGTTGAGCTTCTTCTTCTTCTCAGAGTCTAGTGAAAGTAATCACTTCATTCTGGCACACATTCTTCGAATGAATGAATCCCATGCTCCTAGGAGACCATTCAAGGTGGCTATCACCACTTATGCATTCTTCAATTCTTCTTTTACCGCTTCAAGTTGTTCTTTGATTTGAGAGACCCTTGTAAAGTATGACTGCATGGTATTTGCATTCTGGATCTTCACATTCTTCAACTGGTTTCTTAAGGTCATATTTCGATTTATGTTCTTCCCTTCAAATAGCTTGGTCAAGGAATCAAACATCTTCGGTGTCTTTAGGGAAGACAACTTGTGGTATAAGTTGATCTGTGATCGAATCAACAATGATCTTCTTGGCCTTGACCAAGTTCTTCTTGTGTAAGGCTTCTAGCCTCATCTCCCTTTGGAACTGGAACCTCTCTACTCATGTAGGTGTCCAATTCATTTTCTTCAGAGAGATCATATACTTCCATGCTTGGAATTTGTCAACTTCACCAAGCTTATCATCAAGCTGATGTGATAGATCACTTTGAAATGAGAACCTCAAATGAAAATAGCAATAGATTAGTTCTTACTAATTTGAGGTGTCTGTCTTGGTAAGCTTGCTAATCTAGGGTTTGTCAGAGAAACCCTAATTTTCAAAACTTGAAATATTTAAGATCTAATTGGATAGAAAGATATATCTCTTCAAGTTGAGCTTTCGAATGTACTCCTTTTCTGAAAACAGTGGAGGGAAGCTCCCGGAATAGGAAGCCCTAGTTTTCCAATTTCTTCTGTAGAAATGCATGTTACTGTTTCTATGGTATCTCTGAAATTACTATTCCTCTATGTCTAAAACTTCACATTGAGGTATCCTTGCATGTCCTTGTTCCAACACCATAGGTTTCATCGGAATTGGTTTCACCAATTGGGATTTATGATCATTTTCCCAAGGTGACCTGTTACAGGATTATTCAGAACAACAAAGTTGTATGGACTGCCACGTGTCATTGATTCATATTCTGAGTCTGAAACTTGAACCACAAAAATTAAAGTTTGTTCCCTTTCTGGAACATCTTTAGAAATTTCATTTGGACCTTTGTATCCCAAGATATAGCAATTCTCCCCAGGTGTCCTGTTTTGGGATGAATTCTGGAAGAGGCTGGAACACTAACTTGGAGGGATCATATCTCCCATAATATAGTGAATCTGAGGCTGAAGTTTGGACAAACTATAAATCAAGAATTTATCTTTGGCTTCTACAATTTTCAACTCCTGATCCTTCAGCAATCTCGGGATATAGTGAATGTACCAAAACTTAGCAGTTTTAGTATTTAGGGTTTTTCTCACTCAGGGTCAAACTAGGGTTTGACTTTCCCGGAGTTTCACTCAATCAAAAATCTTGATCCAGGTCTCTAAAATTCGATTTTGATGAGGAGATCAATCCTATGATAGGCTCACTTAAAAATTCCTCTTCTGTAGAAAGCCCTAATTTCCCGCATCAAAAACTAAAAATGCTCGAAATTGAATTCCGCTTCGACAGAAAAATACACCCTTCAATGGAGAGTCATCCTAGCATACTTTTGCTGATGGATTATGGAGATAGACCCAAAAATTAAGAATCCCTAGCTTCTATAGCTGCACAATGTCTTCTTCTCAGGTTAGCTCTGATACCATGTAAGATTTTTATCATTCAAACTAGCATTATGATCTTAGGATCTTTAACTGAGAGAGTAACATGGACAGCCATAAAACACAAGAGACAAGAGACACAAAGAATTTTCCTCAGGGAAACCATAAAGGAGAAAACCCCGCAACTTCCTCAGAGATAGAATCAGCACCAAAAGTAAAACTCAAAAACATAAAGATGATCTCATGACAGCAATAGTCTCTCTCTTGTCCCAGCAACTTCTCCTCTCACTCATGCACCCGAATGAGTGAGTGTGTGTGTGATAAATAGAGAGGCTCACTCTCTATTTATATTCTTTCGTTCACTTGAAACCCACTCCAACATGTCGGCCTCACTTAAAAATTACTTACTAGAGTCGCCATCTCTAGGAGTGTCTAATAACCCTAGTGCCCCACAACTTGTGGGGACTTTTCCTCCTCTGACCAACAAGGAGGTTTATCCTTAACACAATGGTGGGGACTATTGCCCGGACTTACAATGACTCACCTAGGGTCGACTTCTCTAGGATAGTCTAATAACCCTAGGGCCCCATAATTGCGAGGACTTTAAGCCTTGACCAATAGGAGGGTTACCCACAATGACTTGACATGACTTTTATATTATAGAAACTTCCTGGAATAAACATCAGGGGATGACATGACTCAATTACATTACAGACACATCCCGGAATAAACATCGGGGTACAATACATAAGATATATGGATGAATACATTCTGAAGTTACAATTACATCAACAGATAGAGATTCCAAAAATCCAGACAAATTTACATGAGAACAAAAAAAATCATTGCATGACATTGAATTAAATAACCCAACAAGCTAGAAGGGAGATAAAACAATAGAATGTTGAAATCTAGGCCATTGTTCATATACCCGCCATGCCTAAAAGATCAAAACCTGGTTTCTAAATCAAAGAAGTTGCAACACAAAGCCAATATTTATGATTCGTTGAGTGTGGAAAGAACTTAACACAATGGGGAAATATGGCTTTTGGCCCCAAAGGTAAGTCGATAATAATAGACATATTTTCTAAGTGGAAAGATTGGGAATAGCCATAAAAGTGTCCTATATTTGCATGAAGTCTGCATATAAACCACATAGCTCATTCAATTTATTCTGGTTGACCTTGATAATAATGAGAACATTGAACGAATTCGTGAATGCTCATCATGCTTCACCTCTGAGCATGGGAAAGATAAGAGGCAAAGGTATCAAGTAAATGTTGAATTTTGGGCAGGTCAGTCTTGGAGCATGCACCCTTAGTGTCTCAATATTTAAATTTATCTTCCCAAGTTTTCATGTGTGAGACATTTAAATTCCTCTTGCCAAGTTTTCATGTCGATGTCAGTACGTCGTCGGTTCCCATGAAGAATGTCAACAACCTACCACCAACCAACAATTAAAAAAAGGTGTTTTTAAAAATTCCATTTAATTTGTTTAACATATCACATATCAAACTATAGAGCAAGCTATATAAGAAAAAAAATCTTGCTCTTGTACGGATAGATTAATACACCCTTCGTGAAACATTTATATCCTTTGTTGAGGACATAACAATGTAAATACTATCAGTTGTATTTAAAGGTGTAAAAAGTGCATCGTTATAAGGTGTAGAGGCAGGAATGTTTTATTTTTAAATTGTACGAGGGTTGAAATTGAATAAAATGCATAAATTCTAAATATAATGGTCAATTTTATTTGTTGGAGTTCACAACTACACAATATGACTATTTGTTTAACAAAGTAATGGAAATGCTAGTGGATCCAACACAATGGTGTAATCATAAATCGTGGATGGATGACCACAGGTTATTTGGATGAATGTACAAGAACATGATGGTTCATCTTGATACGATGACTCGTTTCTTCTCCCCCCAACTAGGAAATGCATAGTAAAGATTGCAAGATGGAGGATTCATTAATTGCAGTGGTGTTTCATCTATTGTAAAATGCATGATGTCTATAAAGCCCAAATTAGAACATGGAAGTGGGAATAGTGGTGGGAATGATAGCTTCAAGGTGTAGTAATTTTTGCAACCATATCTTGGTATATAACAAATGACAAGATATGTCGTGGTAGTATGTAGTTTGATATATCTACCAAATGGTACCTTGATCCACGTGATCATACATGGATCAATATTTGTAGGCAATGTCCTATTTTATTCTAATGGCATCAGTCTCGTTCTCTTCACAACATGTGTCGATGACATGGATGAAAGCATGTCATAATGCATGTATAGATATTAAATTATTACTATATATTACTTATATTGACCGTATGTCATGTGTTTATTGACCAATATAAAAGAATGTGCATTTGTGTCTAGTTTGGTGTTAACTTTTGGGTTACGTCAATCAATATATATATCATCATGTTGATAAGGGGGAAAATGCATCCTCATTTTCCTAAAATGGTTCCAAGTTGGACTATAAACACCCATTATCCTTTGAGCATGAATGTTTCCATAGTGTTCAGTCATTGTATTATAACTTTTATTAGATCATTCTAGTTCCACATGAATCAAAGCCCAATCAATAACATGGCTAGGATCAAGCACACATTTTTTCAATAATGACACATGAAACACATTGTGCACTTTTATGCAAGCTCAGATGCAAAATTCCATATCCTAGATAAAATCTCAAACAATCCACAATATTTGGTTGCTAGCTCAGGACAAATCCGTAGCTTGAGGGGGCTCTTCTTTGGACTAACTTTGAAATATATATGTTCCCCAATCTTGAACTCTCTAGATATCCCACCCTTGCATGCATAGCTACTTTTCCTATCCTATTTTATTTTCAAAATGATCTTAACCATGTGCTTTCCATTTCTTTAAGCAAGTTTTGCTTAATAACTAATATGTCTGTTGGATTGTCCTAACTTAATGGAGTTTTTCATTTTGCGATATACAAATCTTCAAATGGACCCATCTTAAGAAAAACATGATCTATCCATTATTATATGCAAAATCTACCAAATACAAAGAACCCCCCTGCTTAGATGGCTTGTCCATCACATACATCCTTCACATATCCTCAATGATTGGCTCACCCTCTCAGCCTATCCACATGTCTATAGATGATATGTTGTACTTTAATTCAAATTCAAAGCAAATCCTTGGAATAACCCTTTCCCAAATTTTGGAGTAAACTTCGTATCTTTCTCTGATACAATTACCTTAGGTATCCCATGCAACTTGTCAATCTATTTCATGTAAATTTTTGCTATATTAGATGCTTTATGAGTTGACTTAATTGGAATAAAGTGAGCAGATTTTGTCAACTTATCCACCACTACCATGATTGAATCATGTCTCTTTGTTGACCTGTGCAACTTAGTGATGAAATCAATCATCATTACATCCCTTTTGCACTTTGGTATTGGCAATGGTTGTAGCAATCTTGGTGGATGTCTATCCTCAACATTTACCCTCTGGCATTGCATGCACCTTACTATATACTCAACATTTACCCTCTGGCATTCCATGCACCTTACTATATACTCAACAATGTCTTTCTTCATACCTAGCCAAAAGTATTGACTTCTAACTTTTTCAATTGTATTGCCTTTTGTTATATAGGGTGTCTAGCACATGGGACCTTGTGCATCTCATTCATTACTAGCTTTCTTAATTCAATAGATTTAGGAACATAAAATATATTTTTATTCATAAGAATTCCATCCTCTTCCAACCTATAACCTTCGTATTTATGTTGTACATTTTCTAATCTAATCCTTCTTTTACTCGTAGGTAATGTTCATATGAGATAATAACCTGAATGATTTTGGTTCTTAAATCTAATTTACACAAGCTAATGGTTGTAGCATGCATTGCATGTACCCTCATTCTGAGTGCATCGACAACCTTATTCTCTTTACCCTTGGTATGTTTGATATGAAAATCAAATCACAAAGAAATTCCAGACATCTTGTTTGCTTGGCATTCAAAGTCTACTTCTCAAACAAATACTCCAACCCACTATTATATGTTCTTAGCTCAATTTTTCTACCCATGAGAAGATGTATCCACCTCTTCAATGCATGTACAATGACATCAAGTTATAAATTATGTGTGACATATTTATTCACATGCTCCTTAGCTTTATGGATTCATAAGGTATCACATACACTTTTTGCATAGGGACTTAACCAATTCCTTCTTTGTAAGCACCCATGCATACCACAAAATATTCATTTGGATATGCAATCTTGATAATGAGTGTCCTAATGAGAAATATATCCAACCATTGAAAACTTTCTTCACGGTGTGATGTCCATTCAAATTTGAATTTTTTCTTCTACGATGATGTAATTGGATGTGCCACTTTTAAGAACCCTTATATAAATTTCATGTACTATCCATCCAATCCCATAAATGACCTTATTTCTGATACATTTATGGGTGTATGCCATATCATAATAGCTTCAATTTAATCTAAATCTGGTGTTATTCCTTCTTCATAAATAACATGTCCCAAATAATGAATATGCCTCTAACAAAAGGAACATTTATTAAACTCCACATAAAATTGATGTTATCTCAGTACTTGCAGTACCAATCTTAAGTGCTCTTCTTGATCCTCTTTTGATTTCAAAAAAATAAGAATGTCATACGAGAATACAATGACAAACTTATCCAAATATTGCCTAAATACTCCATTCAGTGGGCACATAAAGGTAGCTGGTGCATTTTTCAAACCAAAATCCACCCCACGAATTCACAGTGATTATATCTTATTCTAAAAGTTGTCTTGCTAATGTATTCTTCTTTCATCCTCACTTGACGATAACTTGATCTTAAATATATATTTGAGAAAATGTTTACTTCTATTAGTTTATCAAACAAGCTATCTATTCTAGATATACGATATTTATTCCTCTCAATGATCTTGTTTAGCTACACGAAGTCAATGCACACCTCAGAGTTCCATCCTTTTTCATTACAAAAAGTACTAGCACTCCCCAAGGAGACACACTTGGATGTATGTATCATTTCTTTGACCAAAGGGGCAAGGTGTATATAATATCAAATATAAACGACGTGGGAATCTGTTAAGAACCTGTGTCAACCCCCCTCTTTATTTTGTTGGTATATTTTGTCGGACGCATATGCTTTGTAAGCCGTCCAATTAGTATGATGTATTATCCCACATTCATGGGGAGTAAGTAATAGTTGTTAAGTCGTCCAGTTAATAAGTTTCATTATCCCACATTCATGTGGAGTAATAGTTGTTTAGATTAGACTTAGTATATAAGTATGTGTTGAGGCTATTGAAAGCACGAAAGAGTTATTTTGTATTGAGCTTGCTTAAAGGAGGTTGCCCCATCGAAGTGGCCCGCGATCAATAAAATATCTTTTATGCTCCAATATTTTTTCATTCTCATTGTTTATTGCAGGAGGTTCTCCACATCTGGTATCATAGCACTTTCCTTGGCACAAGTGGGAATTTTGTTTCTTTCTTTTAAAAAAAAGAGGGCAAAATTGGGCAGCGACTTTCAGATCACTTTCTAAAACTTTCTACATAGAATCAAAAGAATCAAGTTGCATATCTAAATTCCTCTTTCAAAAATACGCAGTTTAAAAAAAAAAATCATCTCATTTGGAGTCCTAAAAGTGGATATATCACGGATTTAAAATCAGCAATTTTTCAAAATTTCGGTGCCCACCGCGAAAATTGCAGAGCGAAAATCTTTTGACTGGGTGCCCAGATTTCTATTCCGATTGGATGGGTAGAAGCAGAGTGGTTGTTCTAGTTCCAGAAACAGGCTATAATAGCGATTCTGAGCAATCTAGATTGGGTTATGCTCATTTTAAAAGTTTTTCGTCTTAGAACCCTAGCTCTAATTACGAGTTTTTGAGCATTGGGTGGAATTTCTGCCACATTTTTTCTGGCACTGTGATTATTACAGTAGTTCTTCTTCTTGCAGCAGTATTTTTGATTTGGATCAGGGAATACACTCTATCCGCTTAACTGTGGGAAGTACTCGGGCATAGCCCTAAAACTCATTGTGAGGAGTACCACAGGAACCCCAAAGTAGCTGGCCATTGAGAGGACCTGCCAAAGCGAAAAGGGCTATGACCCCCACCAGATTGACTAGATTCCATCCGTGAGGAAAACCAAAGAGTTGTCATTTTTGGCCAAGCGGTTAGCAGTTTTACTTGCGCTGTGAAGTGAGGGGTACTGCCCCAATACTCAAGCCTGAGACAACCTTGATGGCTGAGTGACTATATTTGAACCAATAGGAAGCCGATTATACCTAGGGTCCATCTCTATTTACAGTTGATAATGTGCAGAATTTCAGAATTGTCACAGATCATTTACTCCATTTCTTGTTGATAAAATGCAGCTTCTAGCACCGCCTCAGACCATAGATCAGTTCTTCAGACCAAAAAAAAAACATCAGTTCTTCAGACCAAAAAAAAAAACAAAAAGTATACATTTCTGTTTTTCAGCCATATCTTCCTTGATTTAGCTCTGTTTCCCTTGAAATTTCACTGTCACCCCCGTAATACCATTCTGCATATTCCTTCATTGAGGACCCTATTCCCAATTTCACTTCCTCAAGGCCGAAATTCCATATTTGTCACTTTTTAAAGTTTGTCATAACTTCTCTGATTCTCACCCAATCGCCTTCAAATTTTTCCACGGTGTTCGTTTTCCAATTCTGCTTCCTTGTCCCTCTCTGACAAATTTTTCAATTCCTTCATCCCACCTCTGAAATTCACATTTTCTGCTTCTTGTCCCTAAAAAAGTGTCAAAAACCTGTAAAATCCCAATTACCCCCCCAAATTTTTCCCAAATAAAAAATCTTCTTTTCTAAAACCCTCTCCATTTTTGCTTTTCTACCCATTACCTCAAAAAAACAAACAAACTTGCTTATGGTTGTTACCCGCGCCGGAGCAAATAAACCAATGGAATAAGAACTTGCCGCCATCAAGTCCAAACTTGAGGATCTCAATAAAAAATTTCTCGGCCTCAATCGTCAGCATTCGCCCATGGACAACCGCCACCAGCCTGAGTCTTCTGCAGACACTGGGTTCTCAGTGTTTAGCCACTACCGTGGGCCGAAGCTGGATTTTCCTCGCTTCAATGGTGATGATCCGACTAGATGGATTTATAGGGCAGAACAATATTTCAGTCTGCATAACACTTTTGATTTCAATAAAGTCTCCATTGCATCCTTTCATTTGGAACATGAAGCACTTCAATGGTTTTGTTGGTACATCAAGGCTCATGCCGAGCCAAACTGGACAAAATTTTCCCAACTCCTCTTGCAGCGATTTGGTCCTAGTGCTTTTGATGACTTCACAGGAGAACTCACCAAACTTCGCCAAACTGGCACTGTGCGGGAGTATCAAACAAAATTTGAGAAACTCGCCAATCACACCGAGGGATTGCCTGATGCATTCTACCTTAGTTGTTTTATCAGTGGTCTGAAGGATGCAATATGCTCTGAGGTTAAAATGTTCTACCCCCGCACAATGATGGAAGCCCTCGGGTTGGCTAATCTAGCAGAGGACAAGATCCGAGCTCAACAACGCTCCAAATCCACTCTTGTTCCATTTAGACCTATGGTTCCTCAAAGAACCCAAAATCTGCCAGCTCCTAGAACCACTCCTATCAAGCATTTGTCTGAGGCAGAGATGCGGGAATGTCGAGAAAAAGGGCTTTGTTATAATTGTGACGAGAAATTCACCCGGGGACATAGATGTGTTGAGCAAAAGCTCTATCTCTTGGATGTGGATTCTCCACCAACACCTAAATGTTTTTATGATGCTCACGATCCCACAGATGATGATGGTGACATTCAACAACTTCTTGATCCAGAGGACCAACCAGAGATATCTCTCCATGCCTTAGCCGGAGTCACCACTCCACAAACTATACGGGTCAAAGGGTTCTTCAAAAAACTCCCTCTTACAATACTCATTGATTCTGGTAGCACTCACAACTTCATTGACCCGAGGATCGCCAAACAAGCTGATTGTTTCATCCATCCTTGCTCCAGCTTTGAAGTCATGATTGCCAATGGTGGCACCTTACCTTGCAAAGGGAAGTGTCGTAATGTGCGCATATCTATGGGGGATTATAACTTGCACTCTGACATGTTTGCCTTGCCCTTAGGCGGATGTGATGTGGTTTTGGGCGCTCAATGGTTATGCACACTTGGACTCATTTTATGGGATTTTGCTGAACTTTGGATGCAGTTTTCAATCAATGGTACCAAACACACATTGTGGGGCTTACAACCAGGGTCTCTCAGTCTCATCAATTCACATCGCATGGAAAAGCTTCTTAAGAAAAGTTCACATGGTGTCATCGCTCAACTCCATTTCATTCAGATGCAACCTTCAACAATCTCAACTACTCCCTTGGATCTTTCATTCCGATGCACCTTTTAGATGCCTTATTTTTCCAAGCTCTTCACTCTTGAGCGTGATGCTTACGACAATGGACTTGGGGTTGTCCTCTTTCAAGATGAACATCCCATTGCCTTTACCGACAAATGCACTTCTGGAAATAATTTATCCACCTCTACATATGAGAAGGAAATTATGACTATTTTGCACATAGTACAGAAGTGGTGGCCATCCCTCTTAGAGAATCCTTTCGGCATCAAGACTGATCACCAGAGTTTGAAATATTTCCTGGAACAATGGGTCTCATCCCCAACACAACAACAATGGGTTCTCAAACTCAGGGATTATGACTATAAGAAGGCTCAGGACAATCTTGCGGTGGATGCTCTTTTCCACACATTTGATGCCCATTTTTCTCTTTCAGTTATTCCTATGCCTCTTCCAACTTGGTTACACTCTCTTCAGCAAGGCTATGTCAATGAATCCTCATTATCTGAAGTCATCCAACAGTTGGCTAGTAATCCTTCTTTGGTACCGTATTCCTCTTTGGATGGATTTTCTATGAGATATAAGGGTCGTTTGGTGCTTCCCCAGAGCACAGACCTTAAACATGCGGTCTTTTATGAACTCCATGCTTCTCCATCAGCAGCGCACTCTGGGTTCATCAAAACATATGAGCTGGCGCACCGTAACTTCTTTTGGAAGGGGGTGCAACCCGAAATTCAACATATGGTTGCCGAATGTGTTCCTTGTTAGCACCACAAGGGTGAAACTACACTCCATCCATATATCACCTCTTCAATCGCACAAATTTTCATGGCCCAGATATTCCTTCTTCATGGAATCCCTTATTCCATTGTCTCAGACCGCAACACAACTTTCACAAGTCCTTTTCGCCTCCCTGACACCAAATTGCATATGAGTTCAGTTTATCACCCACCAATAGAGGGTCTGACTATAGTCGTCAACAAATATTGGGAAACTTATCTTCGTTGTTTCATCTCTAAAGAACAACATCAGTGGGAACAGTGGCTCGCTCTCGCTGAATGGTGGTACAATAATTCCTACCATACTGCATCTAAAATGACTCCATATGAACCAGTCTATGGTCCCGCACCTCCAGTACTCCTCCTATCCACCACTAGTAGTTCACCAGTTCAGGCAATTGACATGGTTCTTCGAAACTGACATCAGATTCTTCACCTCCTGTAGGACAATATTCACCTGACAAGAGCCCACATGAAACAATAGGCCGATCAATACCATTATGAGCGCACTTTTCAAGTTGGTGATATGGTTTTTCTTCGTCTGCAGCATTACAAGCAACCCTCCTTGAAAGACAAAGGGCATCAAACACTCACTCCAAAGATCTCTGGCCCATATCTAGTTCTTCAAAAGATTGGGTATGTTGCTTATAAATTGGCACTTCCTCCTTCTCGCATTTAGCAAGTGATCGACGCCAACATCAGTGCACAAATTATTTTACCAGAATGGGTTACTGAAGGATCCATCATTTCGAAGTCGGAGGCCATCCTCAATAAGCGCACTTGTCAGCTTTTCTCTCGGTCCATCACTAAGGTCTTCAATTCAGTGGCCCAGTATGCAACCAGAGGATGCTACATGGGAACCCCTCCTTCAGATTCAGCAGTTGTTTCCACATCTAAAGCTTTGAGGACAAAAATTTTTCTAATAGGGAGGGGATGCTAAGAACCCGTGTCAACCCCCCTCTTTATTTTGTTGGTATATTTTGTCGGACGCATATGCTTTGTAAGCCGTCCAATTAGTATGATGTATTATCCCACATTCACGGGGAGTAAGTAATAGTTGTTAAGTCATCCAGTTAATAGGTTTCATTATCCTACATTCATGTGGAGTAATAGTTGTTTAGATTAGACTTAGTATATAAGTATGTGTTGAGGCTATTGAAAGCACGGAAGAGTTAATTTGTATTGAGCTCGCTGAAAGGAGGTTGCCCCCTCGAAGTGGCCCGCGATCAATAAAATATCTTTTGTGCTCCAATATTTTTGCATTCTCATTGTTTATTGCTGGAGGTTCTCCATAGAATCCCCATGCTTGTAAGAGTGTCTCGATATAATATGGGATTAAGAGATATTAGGGCCTAATCAAAGTACATGAATATTTTTTTATGGGAGAATACATCATGAAGGACGAGGGCCAAAAGGGACCTAATTAAAGTACATAAGTGTGGTCAATATCATAATTGATGCAATACACATGAGAAAGGATAATAAAATCTGATAGGATGACAAATCATAACAAATAAAGTCCTACTAAATACTAGAGGGTCCCAATATCTATAAACATCCATAATATGAAAGACTCATCATAGGTAGCTCAAGAAGTGCATGAGAGAGCTAAACATATCCAATGAAATACAACTGAAATTGGATCATTGTCGCCAACTTAGCCTATACACCAAAGGAAGCTACAAACATCATGGCTATCAAAAGAGACTTAAGACTTGGAGTAGACATGAATGTCTGAGTTATTTGAGGAAATTGGGATGATAAACCAATGATTTTGTACAATTCTCAATGATGCAGTAATGTGTTTGGGTTAAGCACATGAGAACCAACTAAGTCAAGGGTCAAGGAGATCATTCCTTTGTTGGTCCAAGATAACCCATCAATGTTGGCAATGGGGCCAAGGTAAAGAATGCCTCTAGACCTATCCTTTAGAATGAATGTGATGAAGTAGATAGAGGGAGGTACGTTGAAAATGAAGCAATGAGGATCTTTTTTATCAACACGAGGAATGATACAAGGATGTCATTAAAAACGTAGATTGAGATACAAGGGGGTGGAGGGTCAAAGAGTAATAAACTTAGTAGTTCCTATATTTAGGGCATGACGGCATGGTTAACATAGAAGCAAATGTATGACACATTATGAAATCACCAAGAAGATGAAGAATGATTTCAGAGGAGGGATACAATGGGATGATCATGGGAGGCAACTAAAATTGGTAATCCTTATGGAAGTGGTGGGGGGGAGGCTATGTTGAGGCTAATGGGTATCAAAAGACTAGCATATGATAGTCAATGGGTGACTCATCGTAGAATGATTTGAACAAAGGTGATTGGGGATGCCACCAAAAGAGATAATATACAATTTGTAATTGTGTTATGGAGAACTTTGAATGGTTTCCCAAGTAATGATGGTATTTTGAGTAAAAATAAATCAAGGAGAGAAGTGTCCAAAATCTAACCAAATGAATCAAATATGAGTGTGATAACAAGTGGGCATAATGAGGGGTAGGAAAATGGTGGTAATCTCCTTTGAGGTAGATGAAATGGATGCCATAGCATGTAACTTTTATAGTTTGGATGAAGTTGAGGACTCACGATGTGTAAAATGAAACAAGCAATGACATATTATGGGAGTTTAGGGGAAAGCTAATGAAGGAGGTGAATAACTGTATTAGGCTTGATTCGATGTCATAGACTATATGTACTCCCATTACTACTAAGAAATGATGATATGGGTACCAAAATGTACTTACGTTTCTAATGAGTGTTGACCCATGAAGGTAAGTGTTGGTCCTATGGATAGTAAGATAAAATTCATGTAGAATTCTGCCTAAGTATGGAGAAGAGTTAAAGGAGGAGAATAAGGAGCTACGACTAAGGAAGTAGCATAAAGGCAAGAAGAGAAAGGATGCTGCGACAGAGGTAGTGAAAGAGAGGAAGGAGAAGAGGAGGCATCAAAAGAGGAAGCTGCAACAGAAGGATGGAGTGTGACACGGGAAGGTACGACAAAATATCAACAGTAGAAGGCATGCAAGTATCACCAACATAGATCCAAATCCTAGGCTCTATGAACCCTCGAGAGGGATCCAATATTTGGAGGTGAAAACCTCTTCTTAAGTATTGCACTCAGCTATCAACTTTGGTGTGATTTAGAACAAAAGACACATCTTTTTATTTAAGGTCGACATATAATATTTTTATTATTAATATTTAATACTATTTATGGCGGACATATAATATTTTTTATTTTTTTAGGAAAGAACATTACAACATCTCCCACATACATGGTTTTAAAACCATGTGCAAGGCCCTCCTAAAACCATGGGTTGTTTAGGAGGCCTTGCACATGGTCTTAAAACAATATGCAACGACCTTCTAAACCATGTACAATAAAACCATGGGTTGTTTAGGAGGCCTTGCACATGGGTTTAAAACCATGTGCACGACCAACATTTTTTTCCTTTTTTCCGGATAATTCAATTTTTTATTTTTTATTATTTTATTTTGTTAAGTAGGAACATTACAACATCTCCCCCATATTGTGTTGTTTTTCTAACGGACATTTTTTCGGCCAATAATTAAATGTTTTATTTTTTATTGTTTTGTTACGTAGGAACATTACAATATCTCCCCCATATTAGGGTTTTTTTGTGGCCCACATTTATTTTGGAGGATAATTAAATTTTTTTATTTTTTATGGCTGACATTTACAAGAGGAACGTTACATGAGGAATGATACTTAACGTTACAAGATCTGCCCCATATTGGGTTGTAGAGCGCCTCTCGGTGCAATAATGGCTGGAAAACAATAGTAAGACATAATGCTGAGAAAGTGATAAGCCTTAATGATTGTGGGTACGAGCTCAGCTGGAGGTAGTGGAAACCACATGCATGAAGGTATCTTTGTAAGTCATGCTGCTAGTACCTCGCATTAGGTGTTGCTAGAATAAGAAAGATAGCCTGTTGTCTAGATATAGAAAGTCGGTTGAGAAAGCAATAGAAAAAGAGTCTATAATGAGTTGATATTGAGTCTGTATTGAGTCGGTATTAAGTCTATATCAAGTATGTATGGAGTCAGTATTGAGTCTGTATCAAGTATGTATGGAGTATGTATCAAGTTTGTAAGAAGTCTATAAAAGAAGGAACCCAAGCTGTGTGCGGGTTAGACATTCTCCCTACAGTCAGTATGTATAGTTAGCTTTGAATTGTAGACTCTCCCTGACTGAAATGCATGAGATCATGGTTGGTAGCTTTGTATTGTTGAGTGCATCAGAGTAAAGGATTTGCAGCTAAGTGCGTAGAAGAGTAGGAAATGTTGATTCGATCCAGGCTGTGAGTGGATCACTAGGAGAGTAAAGTAGGAAGAGAACAGGGAGAATATTAGAGAGCATGAGATGGAGGAAGAGTATGTAAAGGTAGAGAAGAAGATCTTAAGCAGAGTCTGCAGCTTAGTGCGCAGACGAAAGGTGCATCTATTTCCTCATGCGAGATGAAGAGTACCGTGTGGTTTTTTCCCGGATGGGTTTCCACGTTATATTCTATGTATATGTGTGAATGTTGAATGTGTCTAAGATATATGTGTAAGTGTTGTTTTGAATGAATGATTGTAGGTTTGCTCATAAATGAATATATGTATGATGGATGCATTGTATTAAATGGATATGATTATGCTACCTGTCTATTGTTTATTTAATGAGTTGCATAAGAAAGATGAACACAAATTATCCACCCCCATAATTCGTTGAGAGCCTTGGCACAGAGCCAAGGTACTAAACATCCTCCCACCCAAATGCGGAAATGACGGTTATGGCAGTTACCCATCCTTAAAGAGAGATATCTCGAGTGAGACGACATCTGCATCGCAGGTGAGTTCTGCTTTGTTGGGCTGATATCTTGGGCTTTGTTGTGCTGAGCATAATGGACTGAACCTGGGTCGAGATCCCTAGAAGAGGGATAGAAAAGCCAACAAATGGTTCCATTGTCGGGACGCTAAATCTTTGTGGTGAGGGATATGTTGTGGAAACCAATGAAACCGAAGATCCAATGTTGGGTGGAATCCAAAGAGTTATAATTCACACGAAAATAAAGTGAAGGATCTCGGTGGAACCCAATAAAGTGGTTGGGTCGATACATCTACACATACATTCATGAGATTTTATTTTCTGAGTTTCCCATTGTGTTGTATGAATGGTTATCTAAGCTAGCGACCCATTAAAGAATTTTTCAAGGTGGAGAACCAAGGGAGTGGACTCCCTAGTTAATTAAACAACTGAAAGAAGTAAGCAACCCTGTGTTGAGGGCTATAGATTTTTGGATAGACAGTATCGTAGAGGGATATATTATTGAGATTATTGTTGACATAATAAGCTTATACAGTGAGGCAGAGCGAAATTTTTTCAAGGTCCACGTAGTAGATACTTGTCATCTTTAAAGATGTGGATAAAAATGCTTGTATGTGAAAAAGGTATTCTACGAATGTGACAAGACTGTATAGGAATAGAGTGGTTATGTCTCAGCAGAACCCTAAAGTGAGATGTTCCCAGGAGATAGTGGAACTGAACTAGAGTCAGTATTTTTAAGAAGCGAAAGAAGATTCATATTCGACAAGCGAAGAAAAACTCTGTTAGGAAGAGGGAGTTGCGACACAAAGAGAGAAGAAGAAGGCTAGGAGCTTGCGTCATACTTGGACAAAGTGCCTTGTGATGAAGAAGAGGAATATCAGTCGATCTCTGAAGGAGACGAAGAGTCAGAAGAGTCCATTGAAGCCCCAGAATGATAACATGGTTACAACTTGGATACAACACCACATACATCTCCAGAGGTAAGATCGAGAGACTTATCTCCAAGTATTTATGTAAATACGAGTAGTACTAACGTTATAAGTTCGACTAGCCAAAATTTTGTTCTGACTGTACCAACAAAAAATACAATGGTCGGAGCTGATATTAAGTTACCAATATTCAATGGAAATGGTTTGGAAGACCCCGAACAACATTGGTTCCTTTGTGAAGATGTGTGGATTGTGCGACAGAACTAGGATGAGAATATAAAGAAAGCACAGATGATCATGACTCCGCGAGGTCATGCACTTGACTGGTATATTAAATTTTCCATAGTACCAGTAGGATTTGTCCCGAAAACACTCAAAGAGATTCGAGTGGGTCAGATAGATGAGTTCAGAATGCCAAAATATGAATCACAATGCATCACTGAAATCAAAGAGATTAAGTAGTTACTGACAAAATATGTTTGGGAGTTTGACCAGATATTTAAGACATTGATGGGCAAAGTAAGCTTCCAAATGTTGGATGTACAACAGAAGGAATGCTTTATTGTCCTGTTGTTACCACATATCCGAACGTCATTGATGTAATAGAATATTGTGTCGCATATATAGGGTCTATAAATAACAATGAAATTAGAAGCCTCACCGGTTGGAGACACTGGCTCAAGAATGATGCAAATTCAGTTGTGGATGGCCAACATTACAATGTAGCTCTAGGACATTAAGAGAGGAAAGGAAGTTCAAGAAGAACTATGGTGTACAAGATGCAGAACAAACGGACACCATAAAGACAATTGCCCGGAGCTCATGAACTATGTCACAGGAGGAGCACCGAATCCGTTAAACACCCAAGGAATGCCTCGATGTAGGATATGCCAAACTAGGGGCCATGAGTCCGAATATTGTCTGCTATTACAAAATATTATAAGCACATCAGCTAGTCTATATTAACATTTTGGTAGATCAGTGGGTCATGATGAAAAGGATTGCAAATCATTTCAGCTATTGTAAGAAAAGACGATGGATGCCTACTTAATGAAAAATGATGAGCATATGCAAGTTGAACAAGCGCAGCCTCAATATCAGGCTGCTCAATATCAATAACCGCAATACCGTTAGCTGCAATACCAACAGAATCAGTATCCTCAATAACAACAACACCCTCTGCAAAGGGGGGGTGGTAACTTTAGAGGTTGAGGAAAACAATGAGGAAAAGGATTTGGTTGGGAAGAGGCCAAGTCATATGTTATAATTGCTAGTAGCCAGGACATTTTTCTCGATATTGCCAAAGTCCTACAAAAAATTGTACATATTGTAAAGAATTTGATCATACTGTTGAAGAATGTCCATAGCTAATTGCGAAATGGTAGGCTAGAGCTGTCATAAATACCAACCCAGTGCAAAATCAGAATTCAAATCCCAATAAGAACATTAAGATGATCTCTGTCGAACCAAGAGAACCCTACATTGTTGTAATTGCGAGAGGAGGTGTTTCGACAGGAGCATACCATAATACACACCAAGGACAACTGCA
The DNA here is from genome assembly GCA_001517045.1 of Pseudotsuga menziesii. Classification (NCBI taxonomy): domain Eukaryota; kingdom Viridiplantae; phylum Streptophyta; class Pinopsida; order Pinales; family Pinaceae; genus Pseudotsuga; species Pseudotsuga menziesii. The sequence continues at coordinate 107,226 of LPNX010020441.1, read as the reverse complement.
GGTAAGACCCTTGGCACAAAAGAAAGCTCCTCTAGATGTAAAAAAAGGAGAAAGACGTCTTCTTGGAGGTACGGCCAGAATTTGTTGATGCTAATCAACCGTCGACATTTGGACAAGTCAAGACCATGCCTGAACAATTTGAAAAACTAATGAGGAAGTTACCAATGAAAAATGTTAGTAAGCTTAAATAATTTTTAAAAAGTTGTTTAGCACTAATCAATGATAAAGATGATGTCACATAACTGACATCACTAATAGAAGAAACCCCAAATGACCTACGACCTGAAAAAAGAGTTAATCATATAAGGAAAAGACTGAAGATAGGCCGAGAACTACGAATGACTGCACAAATAGGAGACTATGATATGGATTATATCATATTAGATTTGGGCTCGGATGTTAACATACTGACAAGAAAAACATCGGAGAGCATGAATAAGTTGCGACTGGACTGGTCTCCCATTCAACTAAGGCTTGCGATCCAGTTGAAGTTTCTACCAATTGGTAGACTAACTCAAGTTCCTGTAGAAGTTGAAGGCTTAAGAACATATGTCAACTTTGAAGTTATTGACATTGTCGATGACACAAATCCATATCCTGCACTGCTGGGAATTAATTGGGCAATAGACAACCAAACCATTATAAACTTCAAGAAAATGATCTCATCATTTGAATATTCTGAAATAAGGGTGGTTGTGCCAATTTATCTGCTCGAAGGACAGAGATATTTTCAGCCCGTACATAGTTAAGGTAAAGGGAATTATCTAGATCAATTGTATAATATCATGTCTTGAAAATAAGATTATATTATCCAAGAGCTGATGGGAAACTAAGTTGTCAGAGTGTAGCTTCGTGTATGTCCGACTGAGGTGATCCCTTGGAAAATTGCAAGAATAGGCTACATGAAGTCTCCTTGAGAAGATGTGAAATAATCACAAAAGTTAGCCAAAGGGTAGGAGCTAAAGCAAGCGTGCTGCCACATATGAAGGATTACCTAACCTTGGGTCTTTTCCGGTAGAATTTGAAGAAAAAGTCACAGAATCACAGTGATTGTCCGCTCTGGACTATGTGCTAAAAGCTACGCCTGCTAGATGGTGGGGTACACACAAACAATCTATCACTGAATGACAACGGTGTAAAATATTAATGGAGATCAGATTTAGAGAAGAGATCAGTTACCCTGATCAGAAGTATATAGGACTGATAGATCATGTGGAACATATTGAGCATTGTTGCAAGAATTGGCAAGAATATCCGCGACAAGAGTGGGTTCATCGATTCATCCACACTTTGGAAATGGTACCAAGGAATTGGTACACATCAGTAGAGTTGCGATGAGGAACTGTCAAATTGGAAAGCCTAGCTGTAAGCTTCACCCAAACATTCGAGTTGACAAGTGAACACCTGACAGCTAATGTTGCGGTACAAATAATAAAGAAAAAGGTATTTGAAGAAATCCCAGTCGCAGCCACGAAATTTCATCAATGCACCAGGACAATACACAACTAGATGGAGTGCTACAATATTACGAGAGAACCAAATGATGATGACCCACATGAGATAAATATACCCGAGTTAGAAGGTATGTGTGCAGTGGAAGGAGTTGGTATGTGTGAAGATACACCTTACCCTGCTCGCTACGACCAGATAAGTTAAAAAAAGGGAATGACAACAAGATTTTTGGTACCATTCAGCTTTATAACAATAACAACCATTTAAAGTGATAGATAATTGGTGGTATAATGCAAAAATATTTGGTTAATGAGCCCGCAGTATTCCCATGTGCCTAAAAGGATGAATTCCTTTCCGATTAATTGTTCGCGCGTGTGAAGAATGACTAGGGAAAGTTAAGGTATCTTATCAAGCTTCGCTGCCAAGACTCCTCTCATCTTGTATGCAAAAGAAAATGAATGCTACTACTTCCTGTAACCCTAAAGCGCTGAACGTGTGTTGTTGTAGTATGGTCATCTCCATTTCCAGCACAACCACAGTTGAATCTAAGCATGTATCACCTACCCCTATTATGGAAGACACTACTGGTTACATCCCACCACAGATAACACCAATTAATGCACATACTGATCCAGAAGAAGAGCCGAATGCTGGTAAGCTCTCCGAAAAAGAAAGGCCAGGTTCGTCAGGGACCAAACATGGAAAATGCACCGGTAATAGAAAAAAGAAAGCGAAAAGCATCAACACCTCCACCACCAACCCCACCAACACAAGAGGGTTTTGAGACAAGAAATTTGATGCCACCTGATGTCTCTCCTAGACACAAGGATGCACCGAGAGTTACAGTTCCAAAAAGGGAAGGGGCCCCATTGATAGTGCCACTAATACCCAAAGGAGTGAAGGTGTTGAAAGACATTTTTCCCAATATAAATAATCCATCTCATGCTGATCATGATACAAAACCCCAAGCAGACCTAGACCACCAACACTACATGGAGATTATGCAGGACACACCCTAGGCGCCTAAACGATTTGTTGTAAAGGAATGGGCTAAGGGGTTGGAGCAGTCTTGCATATTATTGTTGTTATATATGCCACATTTTGGACGAAGTACACCAAAAAACACCAGTGTTAAGTAGTTACTTGTATTTTTTCATGGAGGCATCATATGGCTAGGAAATCCTATACCTGTAGATATTTAACTGATTGCCACCATCACATGCCTATCATCTGCAGGAACGAACCTAGCGCCACTTCTAAAAAAGGATCAAGAGGCGGCAATAGCTATGTGGATGAAGAAAAATATGATGTAGTAAGAAGCAAAAGGGGATTTCTGATTAATTCCATTAATAACGCCACTGTTTGCTTTGCTGCCAAAGTGTTGGACTCCAAGTTGCTCCGCAAAATGCACTCGAACCAGTGTACTATGGGAGTGATTGCGCTTGCGGAACTTTGAACGCAAGGAGTTCAGATCCATTGGTGTCAATTATTATTGAATGAGCTTGTGCAAGACACTATCAATGCACATGAAAAGTGTAATGTCTTTTTTTGAATTTTTTTTACCAAAATGCCCAATTTTCCAATTTTTTCACAATTTTGGCTCTTGACTAGTTTTAGTGTCTTGGTCTCCAAATCAGCCCAATTGCTCCCAAATCTTCAGAGAAGGTGTATGAATGATATAATAACTTAATTATTAGTTTCAGGGATGTATTATGTCCCTCCAATTAGTTCTGAAAGTATGTACTAAATTTTGAACAAGATAGATGATTTTACTAGCAATTTTGGGTTCAAATCCCCCCGGGGTAAGTGATAGAAATGGCTTCCAAAATGTGCAACAAACCACTCAAATTATTAAATTGAAGTAGGGGATGTGTAGAATACATTATAAAAGACTCATGTGAATAACCAATCGAATTCTCATGTCTGTTATCACTTCTTTCAATCAGATATAAAAAAACTAGTTTTGGACCCTTGGGGAAATGAGGTGTAGTTTGCCCCAAATGCTATGAAATTCGACCTGACGGCCACAAATTCTCAATTAATAAACATGAAAACCATAATATACTTTAATTACTGTCCATTCATTCATAAATCATCAATATTTCATACATCCATTCTAATCCATCAAGATTACAAGAGTTTACAACAAGGTAGTGGGGAAATGGCACTGTTTCTTCATTATTGAGCAATAATACATGAGATTTCTTGGCCTTTCAACCTAAGATATTTCTGAAATTAATTAGCAGCATATCTACATCATAATAAAAAATAATGAAGCAAGAGAATCTCCCTCAAAGAGTTGAATAGCTCACAAAGTGCGCCTCACTCCATAGAGCTGAAATATGGTGAGAAAACTTGAGATGGAAGGAAGAACAAGCTGAAATTTGATGTGTCCATGAGATTCTGTATCTTGCAATTGTAATGTATGAATCCATTTAAGATCCTTGAAATACCTGGGTGGCCTCTCCAAACACCAACTAGGATGGGAATCTTTCACCCTCGAAATTGGCTAAGGCATGAACTAGTCTTCCACTAGCTCTCTCTCTTCTCAATAGCAATTTTCACAAATGATCAAAAGGTTATTCTCATGGATGATCCCTGTATTTTATAAACATTAGTGTTTTCTAAGGCTCCAAATCCATCCATAAACCAAATCCATGTTGAATTGGTGTGGTTTCTCATGCTATGCCACGTGGCCTCTCTCTTCACCTTCTCTCTTCTCCCAAATTCGAGTAGGAGCCTCTTGGCCTTCTCTAAATCCCATGATTTCCCTCTAATATGATATATTCAGGCCTGACATGTCAGATATGTTAGTATGTCAGCATTTATATCTGACTTGTGTCATAACTATCATAGAATCTCTATCATTGGTGTCATAGATGTCATAACTGTAAGGGGAATCTAGCCAAGTGTCCATGAAATTCCCATTTGGCCCTTTCTCTCCCATTGTTGGGGCGCGCACCTTAACGGTCCCTAATTTTGGTAACTCCACGGTTTTTGTCCAAGTGAAAGCAGAGTTATGACTCAAGATAGTTTTAGGGGTGTCGGGGGTGAGTTAAGGTCCTCTTTTTGTAATAAACCCATGGTTTAAGTCCAGGGTTTAGGGTTCAAGGTGCCCATGGTTTAAGCCCATGGTTTTGTAATTAGTGCATTGTTTAAATAGGCACTCTTGTAAATAAGTTAGGTTAGGCTTTTTGTAAGAGGAATCGATGCGAAGCTAAGGTTATTCTGTAAGAAAAGGTTAAGTCCCAGCTGTGTGCGTGGACGACCTCTGCAGCTGTGTGCGCAGAGGGTTTTGGGTGATTAAGGAAATCTGCAGCTGTGTGCGTAGAGGCCTGCAGCTGTGTGCATGGCTTTGAGGACTTGAAAGGATCTGCAGCTGAGTGCGCAGATCAGAACTGTGGTTTTTGTAGAAAGTTGAATAAAACGCAGTTCTGTGGATGTAACCCCTACACTGGGGGTGAACCACGTTATATCTTATGTCGTGGTTCTGTGTGCTATTTCTGTTGTGTTTCTTTCATGCATTAATATCTATATATCTGATAAGTAAAGATCACTGCTAGATAATAACTTCACTGTGAATTCCCAGGAAAGGGTTGCGCAAGGCACTGTTTGTTTATCTAACCACGAAGCTAAATAGTGAATGTTAAGCTCTGTGATTTATATTTATAATCTGTTAAAAGCTAAAGGTACAGTAATATTCCTCTTCTGCTTGCAGAAACCTGGTTCTGCGGCATCCCATAGCTGTTTCGGGTGAGACTGCAACCTGTTTGCAGGTTGTTGCCGAAAGGGCCAACACTGTGGGTCTTTTGTTGGTGCAAAGTTAAAGGTAATAAACTTGGGTCTGCCCTATAGCCCAACAAATTGGTTCCGTTGCCGATTGAACTTAGTATCTGCTCAAGAGGGGTTTACGTCGTACCTCGAGGGCTATGTTTTGGAGACCCTATGTGAAGAAAATCGGTGATTGGATTGATGAGACTTATCTGAACTTTGTTGAGCAAGAAAACAAAGATCTGCGTCGTAGTGCAAACGACTTTTTACAAAGGTATGTTTTTGGTGATGTTTATGAAATTTTCTTTGGTAGCATCCACATAGAGTTGCACCAGTGGTTATCCAGGTTAACATAGAGAAGGACGAACTTTCAAGAACGTCAGTTTCCTGCTTGGACCCTTGCAAGAATTAATATACTGAAAAGGGTGAACAACGAGATGTCCCGCGTTGTTGATTTCTGGACAACGCGAACCCTTGAAGCCTTTGTGACGGAGTTCACCATCGACACAAGTACATCCTTTAGTGAAGCCGAGCGGCAGTTTTTCAAAGGACCCAGGGGTAAGTTTTTGCATTCATTTAGTTTGAGAATTAAAATGCTATTAGATGAAAAATGTATACTGTTCATTGAATCAGACTGTTAGATTTTGTATTACTAACCTATGTTTGCAAGTGACAACACCTTCGATGAGCAAAGTGGTTTGCTGCGAAGTGGAAAAAGGTACAAGCGAGACTTTGGATCCTATTCCCAGGGTCAGCCTACCGAGTATTCCCCTATAAATCCCGTCGATTCAGAACCCGAGGAAACCCCTTCTGTTGGAAACCCTCCCGTAACCCCGCAGCGAAGACCTATTACCCCTGAGAACCCGTCGCAATCCGAAATTCACCCTAGCCCGAGTAATCCTGTCGCAGGTCAGTCTACCCCAGTAAGTTCCCCCCCACCTACTTCCAGTCCCCCTCCACCCCCCCCTAGATCCACTATGGCCCATATGCATGATGACATTAAGCTACCTATTTTCAAAGGAACTAGATCAGAGGATCCAGAACAGTTCTGGTTTTTATGTGAAGCAGTTTGGACTGCTAAGTCTATTACGGATCAAGATACAAAAAGAGCGCAGTTCATTACTTCTTTCCGAGACCGTGCTCTGCCGTGGTTCATGAAGTTTCCAGCACTCAGAACCATGCATTGCCTGATATAAAAGCAGCAATGATAACGGAATTTTAGAAGCCGAAATCAGAGTCGCAGTGTATCACAGAGTTGAAAGAGATTCAACAGAGGCATGGAGAATCAGTGTGGGACTTTGACCAAAGGTTCAAAGTTCCGCTAGACCAAGTCAATTTCCCCATTGGACCTGCACAGCACAAAGAATGGTTTATTGCAGCGTTGCTACCGCATATCAGAACTCCACTCATGCAACAGAAGGTTGCTGACCAACAGGAGGCTCTGGAAATAGCGATGAAGCTTGAAACCGCTCCTGTCGAAGACAACTCTGGTATTGCTCAAATCCAAGTGCAGTTGGCAGCGATGGCTTTGGAGCTTCACGATATGAAGAAAGGAAAAACCGGTCGTGAAGATGTTTGGTGCACACAATGTTGGACAGAAGGTCACGACAAGGAACAATGCCATGTGGTAAGGAATTACCTGAATACTAGTGCGCCAAACCCATTCAACCCTACCGTTCTATATTGCGAGATCTGTCGGACAACTGGCCAGCATCGACCTGAGAATTGATGTCTGCTGCAGAGGCATGTGCAAGTCCCGAAGAACCCTTACTGCAAATTCTGTAAGTCCGTAGGACATAATGAAGATAAGTGTCGCAGTTATGACCTCATGAGAGAACGCACCTACGATGCCTATCGGGTACAAAATGAGGGACCGAGTAATGACGGCTATGGATACCGCGGTGGTGCATCAGGTAGAGGTGGTTTTGGAGGCCGTGGTCGTGGTGGTATGGCTGGCAGAGGACTCGGTCAGGTGGTGTGTTATAACTGTAACCACGCCAGACATCTGGCTCGGGACTGTCGGAGCCCCACTACGACATGTCGGTATTGCCGCGCAGTAGACCATGTGATCGAGCAGTGCCCACGGTTGATAGCTAAGATTCAGGAAAGAAACAATGCCCCTACTCAGAATCTTCAGATGCTTTCAATCGACCAAAGACCTGCCCCCGCCATTAATGTTGTTACCAAAAGTGGAGCTACGACGCATAGACAACCTGCTGAGGAATAGGCTTGGGTTCGTCAGCCCCCGTGAAAATCCCCGCCTTTGAGATTGAAAGAGGAAAGGAGACATTCATGGAAACCCAACAAGATTTTGGGGATTCTACCACAAGAGTAACACCTGCGCAGCCACATCAGCAGCAGTCGCAGCCGCAAGAAGCTTCGACGGGTGAAGTAAGTACATTGTCCTCCTTTTTACAGAGCTGTATGAAACTCTTAAGGAATCATAATGCTTTAAAGGAGTTGCAAAAAGTTCTTGCTTTCTGTGAGCCTCAGAGAAGAGTTGATAAGGAGAAAACTGTTAATCGTGTCTGAAGAACTGGTAGGGAAATGAGATTGAATGCCCAGATAGGAGAGTATGATATGACTGATGTTATCCTGGACCTAGGATCAGAGGTAAATGTATTAACCAAGCAAACTTGGGAACAAATGGGATAACCTACCCTCGCCTGGTCCCCTACACAGTTGAGATTAGCCAATCAGTAGAAGATTGTGCCCCTAGGACGATTCCCTAATGTTCCAGTAGATATTGATGGCTTCTATACTGTAGCAGACTTCGAAGTTATTGAGATCATTGACGACACCAATCCCTATCCCGCCTTGTTAGGAATTGAATGGGCAATGGAGAATGCTGCAGTTATTAACCTTAAGAAGAAGCAAATGACTTTCGAAGGGAAAGAGTTGTGAGTCATCCTACCACTGGATTCCTCACAAGGAGAAAGATACACAGAACCACTCAGAGACGAATATTAGGATGCTCTGGAGCACATCTACAACATTACAACGAAGGAAGAAGATTATGTTGACCCCAGTGCCGAAGGTATTATGGATTGGCAGTGTGACAACTCCTGTATGACGGAATCAGATGATGGTTTAGAGAATTGGCAGAACCAATTGTATGAGCTCCATGGACACATATGTGCCCAAATTACCAAGTCGCTCAAATGGCTTACAAGAGCCTTACCCGTTTTTGATGGTTCGACAGACCCAACAGAGTTTAGTGCGACATTCTCAGTATAGATGCCGGGTTCACAGACACGAGAGACTTTGGATTCAGCATTCCGTGCCACCGCAGCAAGATGGAGGGATAACCATAAGAAGTACATTCCTAGTTGGGAAGCTTGTCAGAAATATCTTCGCTTAAGATCTGTGGATTAGCTCCAGGAGGTGCACAGCAGGTTCGATAGGCAGAGTAGACTACAAGAACACTTGGAGCCCCGTTACGAAGTATGGAAACATATACCTCGACGGGCACATAGGCTTGTCCACATCCGGGCAGCTGTAGCAGCCAACTGGTAAATGGTGCTCGGGTTTCGGCATGCTGATATGTTTGGTGACACAGAAATAACTAAGTACCGACCTGCGAGATTGAAGCTTATAGCTGGGTTGCAGAGTTTGTCAATATGTACCGAAGGTCAATATGGTGTCGACGGTCCTTATTGCGACGCAGCTGAAGATCTGGTTGCGCTGCAGCCGAAAATCCGACCATTGGAACACTGTTGATTTGGCGGCGTCGGTACTTTAATTGCCTTAATTGCCTGTCCTATTGATATTTGCTGAAACCTAGCGCCGTGGAAACAGAATCTCTGCCAGATTTGGTGCCTTCAATGCACATTTATGGCCGATTTGGTCGATGGATTGTATATGAAGACATCCGGGTACGGGGAAATCGCATTCCGCATTTCCTTGAGCTTCATAATTGAACCCATGTCAGCTGAGCGTGAACTCCAGGACCTATTGAGAGAATTTGAACAGACGGGTCTGCAGCACATTTTCGCCCCCCCACCTGAGCCTGTAGCCCGTGAAGAGACTCTACCAGCACCGACCCCACCAATGCAGACACAATCTGCCAGGAAACAGTTTAAGCCTGAAGTTCGTTCTAAGTGGAATGAAGACAGACATAAGCCATTAGGGCAAACATCGGAGGATCCTAGGACGAATCCACCTGGTTCAACAGAGATCCCACTTGAAGGGGATGAGGACATTGCCCCGCAGCGGCCACCATATCTTCAGCCTATTCGACCAGGAGTTAAACCACCTCGGCGGAGCGCTAAGTTCACCATATGCACCCCTTCGCTGCCACCAGGTGTGCAGCTAGTCGGAACGATGACACGGAGAATAGACCGCCTTAAGTATGCCGACCACGACACGAATGATCGTGGGAGGTTTCCACAGTTTGCACCAGCCCAATACTTACACTTTGTTAAATATCCAGAGACTAGTGCAACCGTGCTGGAAGTAAAACAATGGGCTGCTGGCATGGATCGAGCTGGTCTGCTCAAGATGCTTGATGTTCCCCATTTTGGCCGCAGCACACAAGTCACCATCGTGGTTAAGCAGCTGCTGGCGTTAGTCCATGATGGCTACCTATGGATCGGCGACAAGAAAATTGTTATTAATGGTGAGCTCATTCATTGGATCACCGACTTACCAATGGCAGGGCCTGATCCGGGGACAGAATTTCCCTCAAAGCACGAAGATACGAAGCTCGCACAAAGCATGAAGGAGCGCTTTGGCTTGACAAAGGGGAAACGTGGGTATCACACTTCTACGATTCAAGAGTAGAACATTCGCTTCACAGCTGAGCTATTAGCATTCAAAATTATACGGAAATGCAGACCAATTGAAGTGCCTGCCCCGGTCATCAAAATTGCTATCAACTGCGCTGAAGGCTACAACTACAACTGGGCAGCGTATCTTACGAAGGAATTCCTTGAAGACGCTCGCGACGCGCAGGAAAAGGGTCGGCCCTTCCACTACTCATGGTTGATTATTCTCATCATGCTGGTAGGCTAGCAAGAACCCACTGAAACACAATTTGCTGTTGTACCGGCACACATGCCTGGTGCAGCCAGGTACGCATCGCTGTGGGTTTCACAGGATAAAATCCACCAATAGAAGACAAACTACGTATTTGCCTTTTACATGATGAGTATCTTATATGAGATTATAAAAACCCCATGACTCAGTAATGAGTTGTTCTCTCAGTATGATGGTGCGGTCAATTTCAGGGCCGATATGCACCATATTTTTATCCAGGCTTGCGCAGACAAGAAGCAACAATGGTTTAAGTTGCCATATGTAGTGACTAAAGCTGAAATCCTCGCGGTCGTACAACAGTGGCCGACAGAATGGTTAAAAGATGCAGGAACAAAACCTAAGATTCCTGTTCCCCCTATCACCGATATGGGCATAGGCCCCAGTCACACGCAACAACAAGACCCACCCGAAGACAGTGATGAGCAAACTGATTCACAACAGATTGAAAGCGACCATGGAGGAGATGGTGGAAATGGAGACGATGAAGAAGAAGCAGATGAGTCGATTAAAACGACTTCAGACCCTAATAGACAGCATAAGCGCAAGACACCGGAAGCAGAGGAAGTAGACAAACCGCAGTCCCGAAAGAAAACAAAGGCGTCGAAGGACAAGAATATTGTCGAAGAGGCCGCCCTGACAAGTGAGGAGTTTGCTTAGGCTCTGTCGAATTCCACAGAAACTCTCACCCAGAAATGGTCAGAATTTGTAGATATGCACCTACAGGCCCTCACTGGTGTAGCGAAGCATGTTTCAGAGTTGAAGGACTTAGCAGAGAAATCGCTGACTGGCACTTCAGCAAGTAGTACCCCGGTAAGTGCCTGCTAGAGAAAACAAGATCCAAGTGTCAAGTGCTGCCCTCATCATGACTGATGCAGCATCTCACACAGAGATGAGCATGGTAGTGGGAATCGATTATACCAAGATGTCCATGACGAAATTACATCTCTGCCAGTCAGCTATTGCGAAGGAAATCCAGGCCCGAGACCGCTATTCGCAGGAACAGTTGCAAGATACCAGGAAGCAAAATGATAGCCTCGCAGCGCAGCTGGAGGCCGCGAAACATAGAAAGAGGGATGCAGAACGTAAGCGGATTACACTAGTCCGAGTTTTGGATGAGGCATGTCGGAGTCTTCCCGACTTTGACGTACAGCTGGTGGAAGAGCCAGAACAAAGAGTAGTAAGGCTGAAATACTATGCATAGCAGTCTCGTAGTGAGATTGAGACACTCAAAGTAGCACATGAGACTCAGATCACGGAGCTTCAACTACGCATCCCTCCGGAAACTCCCCCTGAGGTCAAAGAACAGTGCCGCGCAGACATCCAGGCATCAGCAAGGAAAATTTCAGATATTGTGGGTAGTGCATCAAATCTGCTAGAAGATAGTGTTGAGGCCTGGACTACACTGCAGGAACATTCAGAAGTCGGACAGGTGCAAGAAACCATCAGGCAGCGACAGATAGAGTTGGATGAAGTAAAAGTGGCAATTAAGGCTCTGCCGCCTATGGAGAAAATGCTCAAGGTCAAGCGAAGCAACGAACTCCAGTAGGAAATTGAGTCATGCAGGGCAAGAGCAACAGAAGTGGAAAATTCTCTGCAGCCGCTTATCAGTGAAGCTTTCGAGTTGAGTACTACTATGGACACCCAACTTAAAGTTCTGAAGGAATATGATGCATTCGCGCAGGAGAAGTCCAGAGAAGCATCAGCCACAGTATTGCAGGAATTGGTCGAAAAGGAGCAAGCAACTGACAATATTATGCGCGGCCTCAACAAGCAGTACACTCTCCTCGCCGACAAAGTTCGTGGGTCAGAAGAACAGTAGAGTGTCCCGGGACGGGACACTGGTGAGTGTTAGGGGCCTATTGGGGTGCGCACCTTAACGGTCCCTAATTTTGGTAACTTCGCGGTTTTTGTCCAAGTGAAAGCGGAGTTATGACTCAAGATAGTCTTAGGGGTGTCGGGGGTGAGTCAAGGTCCTCTTTTTGTAATAAACCCATGGTTTAAGTCCAGGGTTTAGGGTTCGGGGTGCCCATGGTTTAAGCCCATGGTTTTGTAATTAGTGCGCTGTATAAATAGGCACTCTTGTAAATAAGTCAAGTTAGGATTTTTGTAAGAGGAATCGATGTGAAGCTAAGGTTATTCTGTAAGAAAAGGTTAAGTCCCAGCTGTGTGCATGGACGACCTCTGCAGCTGTGTGCGCAGAGGGTTTTGGGTGGTTAAGGAAATCTGTAGCTATGTGCGCAGAGGCCTGCAGCTGTGTGCACGACTTTGAGGACTTGAAAGGATCTGTAGCTGAGTGCACAGATCAGAACTGTGGTTTTTGTAGGAAGTTGAATAAAACACAGTTTCTGTGGAGGTAAACCCTACACTGGGGGTGAACCACGTTATATCTTGTGTCGTGGTTCTGTGTGATATTTCTGTTGTGTTTCTTTCATGCATTAATATCTATATATCTGATAAGTAAAGATCACTGCTAGATAATAACTTCGCTGTGAATTCCCAGGAAAGGGTTGAGCAAGGCACTGTTTGTTTATCTAACCGCGAAGCTAAATAGTGAATGTTAAGCTCTGTGATTTATATTTATAATCTGTTAAAAGCTAAAGGTACAGTAATATCCCTCTTTTGCTTGCAGAAACCTGGTTCTGCGGCATCCCATAGCTGTTTCGGGTGAGATTGCAACCTGTTTGCAGGTTGTTGCCGAAAGGGCCAACACTGTGGGTCTTTTGTTGGTGCAAAGTTAAAGGTAATAAACCCGGGTCTGCCCTATATCCCAACACCCATGTAAGTTACAATTCATCCCAAATTCTACCTATGAAGTATATGTACAAGCATATTAACCTCATAATCCATCTTAAAACATTATTCCCCCCATATTCAAAATTATAAAAGGAGGATGCCATTTAACATAGGAATTCTAACTTGAGTGGGCCCCATAGTCTCCATGTGTCTCCATTTTCCATAGCCATTTCATTTTTCACTTTAATTCATTTAATTAACTCCATTAAATAAATATTTATTCCTTCTAATGTCTAAACACCATTTATTAGCTCCTTATTAACTTCCCAATGTCTCCACCCAACGTAGGGAACGAGTAGGATTGATGGAATTTTCCTGTTATGCAATTATTTGAATGGGGACATTACAGTCATCCCCACCCAATATTGCTTGTCCTCAAGCAATTCAGATTTGGATGCTGCAAAATATTCTCCTCTTCCCATGTGGCATCTTCACTTGGTAGATCCTTCCATTGCACCAAGTATTCTTTGATTGTTCTGCTCCTCAATCTTCTCTCCCTTGTCTTCAATTTTTTTTCCAGAATAAGCGTGAGTTGTCCGTCATAATCCAAAGGAGGGAGTGTATCTGAAATGAAAATTTGCTGGCCAATAGATTTATTGAGACAAGAAACATGAAATACATTATGAATTTTACTCCCTTCTGGAAGTTCCAACTCATATGCTACTTCTCCAACTTTTCGGATTACCTTGTAGGGCGCATAGTATCTCGACTTTAGCTTTTCTGCTCCATTCCTTTTGAGATACATTTGTTTGTATGGCTTCAACCTAAAATACACTAAATCATTAACCTGAAAGGTCCTTTCCTCTCTATGTTTATCTACATATTGTTTTTGTCGATTTTGGGAAACCTGCAAATTGCCTTTTAAAAGCTTTAAAATTTATTGGCTTTCTTGCACCCAATCTTTAGCTTTTGGAGCTCTACTATCACCAAATATCATATCAGAAAATTTAATTACATCATAACAATATAATGATTTGAAAGGAGACACCCTTATTGACATGTGAAAGGTGGTGTTGTGGCAAAACTCACCCAGTGTAGCCATTTTGTCCAAGCTTTTTGTTGTTCTCCCACATAGTTTCGGAGGTACCCTTCCAACCGTTTGTTCACCCTCTCTGTTGGTCCACCAGTTTGAGGATGGTAGCTTGTACTTGGAGTCAACTGAGTGCCCACTAACCTGAAAAGTTTTTCCAAAAAGCACTCATGAATCTACCATCTCTATCACTCACGATTCTCTTGGGAAGCCCATGCAATCTGAATATTTATTTGAAAAAAAGGCCAGCCACTTGTGCAACACTAAAAGAGGATGTAACAACAAAGAAATGAGAAAACTTAGTCAATATATACATTACCACATATATGCAATCCTTGCCCAAAGATTTGGGCAAAACCGGTGATGAAATCCATCGATACAATGTCCCATTTTTGCTCCGGAATGGGCAATGGTTGTAATAAACCAGCGTGGTGTGTGAGTTCTGATTTGTTTTGCTAACATACCTTACATTCATTCACATACTTCTGAACATCTTCCTTCAGCCCCTTCCAATAGAACCTTTGCCTTAGTTTCCTATAGGTTTTGAAGATATCCGGACGGCCTGCTAGTGGGTGTTACAGAGAGAAATTCCTATGGCTTGGGGTACCACAACAGACAGCTTGACTCCAGAAATCAATCTTTTCCAATATGCAATAGAAATAAAATGTCTAACACTAAAGGATCAGACCTCGTACCTTATTCCGGATAGTTGAAGTAGATCCCCGTTGAGCTTTCCAATCTTCAACTTGAATTGCTATAACACTTCCTCAACAACAAGTAAACAATACACACATACTATATATCATGGTGTTAGAACTATTCTAGCATATATAATCAATAATGTAAAAGCATTTGACATAATCCAATGGATACAATATGCAATCAAATACACATCATTGGACAGTTAAAGATATTTCTATTAATATAAATCAGAGATTACAAGATAGATACAACCTCTGACGACACGTCTGCGAACCGGAGAAACTGAATCCCCCACTTGGGCCTCCACCACCTCAATCCTCCATCTCTCGATAGCAAGCTTACAAACAAAAAGCAAGCTTGGGAAGAACACAAAAGTGCTCCAAGGGACAAAGGGATGCAGACTCAAGTATAAGTTCTGGCAATAATGGACTATAGTTTCTTTGCTTCAATTCTCTCTATATGCCTTCAATGTACCAAGGGGTTCCTTATATAGCTTTCAAAGGGATAATGAAAGGTCGAATCCGAGTGATCTCAAGGCATATGGAAGGCCAGGAGTCAAATGAGTCGGATCCATGTCAAGGAAAACTCCAAAAGGATTTGGATTATTCACACATCCCGATGTACGCGGTTATAGGGGTCAAACCCACGTATGTACGCGGTTATCGGGTTAAAATCCGTGTATATAATTTTTTATATGTTTTTAGGGATGATCAAGGAAACATCAAAGGACAAAAGATGGTCCATGGGGTCTAAAGAGTCTGCAGCGGGACAGGGGAAGGCCATACAAAGTGTGACTCACCTAGAGTGGTGAAATCCGCTATAACAGATGCCCCATAATGTGTGAGGTCAGAGGGGTCATACGATGGCCGAAATACATTATAAGTCCATCCCAAAAGTGGAGTGATGAAGGATCCCAAATGGAAGACCAGCCATAGCACCATAATAACTACATAGCACCATAATACAAATCTGCATATAAATACAAGTACATATAGCAGTCCCGGATACATAAGAGTACAATGGCCGTGAATAGGCATAATACATGATATCACATATGTGGTCATCGCCATGTACAATATACATAGATCATAATCTTCATAATGAAGATATACAAAGGATCATGATCTCCATAATGGCTGAAGATATATAACAGATCAAGATCTCTATAGTGGCTGGAAATGTCTGACATATACTGGTATCAAGTCACG
>LPNX010020441.1:62132-91189 GCA_001517045.1 Pseudotsuga menziesii | reverse complement strand
TGAACACTGGCACGATCAAGGAGGTAGCATATAAGAGATGCCACCAATCTGGAAAGTCTTCTACACAAACCGCTACGAGTACATGTCCTACTATGCGAATGGAGGTGTCGAGGTCGAACATAGTAGTCCATCATCTGATTACCGGTCATTGATGTATACCGTTAATAGACGCGAGATTACCCACCGATAATGAAAATGGGAATCAAGGTACTAGAGTGCAAACTAACAAGTGTGAATAAATGTGTTGAGGTCGAACACTTGAGAGGATCCATCGATCAGGGGACATTGATGTATTCCCAAGAAACTGTTGATGGCGAGAGAACCTGCCACTAATGACTGCAAGTCTCAAGGCACTCAAAATGACTCTAGATTCCAATCCCAGAATAAATGATCTGAAGTCGATGGGATGAAATCCACTGGAAGGAGGGCATTAAGGCATCCCCCATCATCCAACACGAGGTACTCAGCAAAGCTGTATAATGTGGAAGGACTCGATCATAAAGTGCACAAACCAGTAACTGTACCGGGAATGGCCGACATGCAAAGTCAAGATAACTGAGGAATGGCCGACTCAGGTTTCAACTTCCTTTGAACAAGAGCATAACGACATATGGTGACTGAATGAAGGCAGCATAGACTCGATATACAAACTGGGACATCTCTTTGACAAAGGAGGCATCGACAGAGGCTCCATAGGGACTGGAAGCTTAACCAGTCAGTGGAGATAAACTCAGATAAACGAATACAACTCCTAAAGTCAAACTATAACCCAACCAATGGATGTGATATACAGTGCTCTGTTCGAAGGCGACACGACTCGACAGCTGCCAAAGATAACATCTTTCCTTGTCGGCTTTTTGGTTTTTTGATTTTTTTTGGTCTTTTTCAGTTATTTGAAAAGCTTGAAAAAAGAATAAACTAGCTTTATAGTTACAAACTAGGAGGAGACGAGTGTCGCAAGGGCAAACAAACTAGTTCCAAGCAGTGGAACATACCTATGCTCAATGCAAGGATACATGTGTAGGATATCGACACTCAGGGGAAAATCCCCTCCTGGTAAAAAGGGAATCAAGCTGTGAAGGATATAAAAAATGGCTCTGCATGGCTAGACATGAGACAAGCTCGGGATATATGGCTGAAATGCAATGTCAAGGGAGCCGGCATAAAGCTCAATAAGGCAGGCAAAGCTCATGATAATGTATTCACAACTTGACATGAGGGAGTCCTGAGGGAAATAGGCCAGCATAAGATCAAGAGGAGTATGAGGCTCTTGCGAAATGTCATGGCAGTACTATACAACGGACTCCCACAACCTAAAGGAGAAACCATCGGCATGGGCACCAAATGCAAATAAGGTGCTAAATAGGGTACCCATGTAAGGTGAAGCTCTACCACTCATATCATGCCACTTCTAAAGCAGCAAGAAGGTTCCGTGACATAATAGAGTGGGTTCATACCTAAGGTCATGGTGAGATGGTCATAAGGTTATGCATAAGTGCAAGCGAATGTGAAATCCTAACCTATATGCCAGTTCAGACATAATACCTATGATAGGAACGAACGGGTCGAAACCTCGGAGAGAGTGTACAAAAAATGGATCCTACATGACAACCATATTAGTTCAAAACAACCCAAAATAGTCAATAAAGAATCCAAAATATAGGATATAGGGAGGAATGATCATGACAACAGCACCCAAAGGAATCAATGCGGTGAACAATGAGACATAAAAATGAAACTAAGGTGTAGACCCAGCGTTCACGCATCCACTACCACCCCAGTGAGGGAGACCACTGGTGTAAAGACCGAGTGAAGGGAAAAAATCCTCCACAAATGGAGTAGAGGATCGAAGATGACCATTCCCAAATCTATGAGCACGGTAAGGGGATGTGATGCCCCCAAGTCTGACACCAGGGTCCGTACTAGGATCAAGATGGGTGATAGGATACCAGGCATGCCGAAAATAAAAGGACCTGAACTCAAGAGAGCATAAGTATACTCAAGTAACCACGATCCCAAAGGCCAACTAGCGCACAAAGAGCACACTCCTAAGAAAATCTACAGCCAAAATACAAGCAAAACAAGGGGAGGATATGTGAGCTCCCGAATGCAACAGGTATGTCTCACCTAGGAGAGGCTTGAAACTCCCATACACTACAAGCGGAGGTACGTAACCAATTATAGTGGCCCTCAACTTCAATGCATATAGCGACTATGCTGTCCGACCTCTACCTGGCCGGGAAACCTGTAGAATAACCCCTGCAGAGTACCCCCTCGATAACCTAGGTAAGGCAACTAAGGTCACCTCAATATAATCAATGCTCAGGCGGACAGTCGCAGGCGGGATTGACCGTATGGGCAGGGTAGCAAAGCCCGAAACTCTTGAAAGAGCCCCTAGATACGAATACAATCCTGGAAATATCTTCGGTGCTACTCAGTTATGACTAGGGGTCATCCCAATCAATAACCGCTCACACTGCCTCGTGCTTAGCTCCCTTTTGAGAGGAGGATCCTGAGAAACATTGGTTATACCAAGGATTTCACACACTCACCTAGACAGACACCTAGATGTTGTTGTTTAGTGATATTGGAGAATTGACTTACAATGAACTATTCCAAGATCCTAAAACCTAAGCTTGTTGGTGCACCCTAGAAAAGAAAAGAGTGTAGTTCATTTTAATTTACCGTTGATTTTAATTGGCTATAATTACTTAAAGGGAAATGGCCATGCAACTAGTGATATGAGGACTCAGCAATGAAATAAAAGTGCACACCATAACAAACAATGCTAAGTGCAATCTTTGTCAAATAAAAAATAGGGTATGCCACTACATGAGATTCATAAATATATATTCCTTTCTAAATGCCAATGCAATCCTTCCTATATGAAAGCCTAAATAAAACTCTCATCCGAGCAATCAAATGCAAGTACCTCCTTAAATCCATATGCAAAAAATGCAACTACCTTGTATTTTTCAATATAAAAGAATGAAAAATGCAATAAAAGTCATCTAAAACTCCCAGTCTCTGCAGCAAGTATAAAAGACAAGCCCAGCAAGACACCAAGACAAAAAGAGTAATGCACTAATGGAAAAACAAAAAAGGATAAATGACTAAAAGTAATTTCAAAGAAAAATCAATGAAAAGGCGGTCTCTGGTCACAAAAGAAGCATCCAACAAACAACATCAAACCCAAGGAAGACCCAAGCACACTCACAACCCACCCAACAACTTCCCACAACATCAAACTCACCAAAATGGAGGACGTACGCAACTGTTTAAAGAACAGATGAGTATATATGCGACTTTTGGCCAAAAACCTGCATGTATACGTGGATTTTGGCCAAAAACCTGCGTGTATACGCGACTTTTGGCCAAAAATCCGCGTATGTACGCGATTTTTGGCCAAAAACCTGCGTATACAGAGAAGGAAGTGGTAAAAAGTAGGCCAAGGGTCAAACCAATAAAGGGGAGTGTCAATGGATGAACATACTATAACATGCAACATAGAAATAGGGAGAAACAGAGAGCAAATCAAGAATATCAAGCCCATTATGCCCCCAACCCCAAAGAAAAACAAGGAACATCCCCAGCGGAGTCGCCAATTCTGTTACGGAGAGAAATTCCTATGGCTTGGGGTACCACAACAGACAGCTTGACTCCAGAAATCAATCTTTTCCAATATGCAATAGAAATAAAATGTCTAACACTAAAGGATCAGACCTCGTACCTTATTCCGGACGGTTGAAGTAGATCCCCGTTGAGCTTTCCAATCTTCAGCTTGAATTGCTATAACACTTCCTCAACAACAAGTAAACAATACAAGCATACTATATATCATGGTGTTAGAACTATTGTAGCATATATAATCAATAATGTAAAAGCATTTGACATAATCCAATGGATACAATATGCAATCAAATACACATCATTGGACAGGAAAAGATATTTCTATTAATATAAATCAGAGATTACAAGATAGATACAACCTCTGACGGCACATCTGCGAACCGAAGAAATTGAATCCCCCACTTGGGCCTCCACCACCTCAATCCTCCATCTCTCGATAGCAAGCTTACAAATAAAAAACAAGCTTGGGAAGAACACAAAAGTGCTCCAAGGGATAAAGGGATGCAGACTCAAGTATAAGTTCTGGCAACAATGGACTATAGTTTCTTTGCTTCAATTCTCTCTATATGCCTTCAATGTACCAAGGGGTTCCTTATATAGCTTTCAAAGGGATAATGAAAGGTCGAATCCGAGCGATCTCAAGGCATATGGAAGGCCAGGAGTCAAATGAGTCGGATCCATGTCAAGGAAAACTCCAAAAGGATTTGGATTATTCACACATCTCGATGTACGCGGTTATAGGGGTCAAACCCGCGTATGTACGCGGTTATCGGGTTAAAAACCGCGTATATCATTTTTTATATGTTTTTAGGGATGATCAAGGAAACATCAAAGGACAAAAGATGGTCCATGGGGTCTAAACAGTCTGCAGTGGGACAGGGGAAGGCCATACAAAGTGTGACTCACCTAGAGTGGTGAAATCCGCTATAACAGTGGGGAATCATGTGCTTTCTGCAAAGCTTTGTACTTAAGCTTTGAATCTCGAACCAAATAAATTCTGCCCTAATAGTATATCAGCCCATTCAAAATTCTGTAGTTATAATCTCCCATGGGTCCATCTAATACATCACAAGCAAACTTATCTTTGGCATATTAAACTAGTAGCATGTCTTTCCAATTTTTAGCAATGTCCATAAGAGAAAAAGAAGGTCTTCGAGATAATCCATCTGCTAAAATTTTATTCTTTCCTTTCACATATGCAATGTCAAAATCATAAGCTTGGATCTTGCTTACCCACTTTTGTTTCCTTTCATTTAGATCCTTTTGGGTAAGGAAGTGTCGTAGACTATTGTGGTCAGTTTTCACCACACAATTGTTGCGTACCAAGTATTGTCGGAATTTGGCCAAGGCATGCATGATGGCCAGCATCTCTTTGTCATATATGTAGTAAATATTTTCATGAGGCTGGAAATTTCTGCTCTCAAAGGCTATAGGGTGCTGGCCTTGCTTTAGGACAACCCCTACTCCTTCACCTGAGGCATCACATTCAACAACAAAAAGGCTTAGAAAAATTAGGTAATGCAAGTATGGGACAACTACTCACTACCTATTTCATTTTTTAGAAGGACTTTTCAGCCTCTTCATTCCACTTGAAAGCATCCTTCTTAGTAAAATCAGTGAGTGGAGAAGTCAACTTGGAGAACCCTTTTACGAACTTCCTGTAGTATGTACATATTCCAATGAAGCCTCTTAATTCTGTGATGTTTTTTGGTGATGGCCATTCTAAGATATCCCTGATATTTTCCATGTGAAATTTCATTCCATCTTTCCCAATAATGTGCCAAAGATATAGTAGTTCTGTCATCCCAAATTCACATTTAGACATCTTAGCATACAAAGACTGTTCTTGCAAAGTTTTCAACACAATCTCTAAGTGTTGTAAGTGCTCTTCCCAAGTTTTACTGTACATGAGAATATCATCAAAGAAGGCTAAAACAAACCTTCTAAGCTACTTGCAAAATATTCTATTCATACATGCTTGAAATGTAGTTGGATCATTAGTCAACCCAAATGTCACGTCCCCACCCCTCTACTCGGTGGAGAGGACGCATTAAATATAACCGCTAACTATCTAATCTGGAAAAACTAACCTTATAAACATGATATAAAAATGCATTGGAAATAAACATACACAATGATGCATAAAAATTGAATATACAACGGAAGCATTTACATATCATTCACACATTTAAGCACTCATCATGTTCATTCATAAAATATTACAATTGCAAGGACTTAAGCACAAGAAGATACTTATCTTTAACAGAAGCTTGTCCCGCAACCAGCTACGTCGCTGCAACGTTCCACCCAACCATAGGCTAGTGTGCTCATCAATCACTCAACAACACTGCCACCCCCGAGCTGGGGACGATTGCACAAGGAATAAGGGGAAACCAGCAGGCTCACACGTAGCCAAGGATACCCAAAACTCAGCCAAGTCAACACAGTTGGGTTTATCAGGCTAACAGGGGGATAGAAAGGTTGGCTACTAAGATAGTGAGCTCAATCCAAGAGCTATGGACACATACACCAGAATTAGCCTGACTTCTAAGACATCCACACACACCCAACACAAGGAAGCAACCCCTTCACTGGTGCACAGTCTCTCAGGCCATGACTTCCCTTCCAATGCTATTTAGGGGGTGGAGAGAAGAAATCCAGCCCTTTAGCTCTGTTTGTGGGGCTCCTGCACACACTAGTTTTATCAAGCAAGCTCAAATCCCATTTCCACTCCCAATTCAACTCAAGGCAAAGCCAAAATATGCACCCATAACACAATACGATGTCTGGGTTGGAGGAAAAACAGTCCCAGCAACAAAACGAATTTCCAGAATGGGTAAAATGGCCATTTAGCAACAAATCGATTTCCAAAGACGTTTTGGCCCTATCATGGCCAAACGGGCTCAATAACACACAAAATCGTGGGTCTCCTCTCCCACTCACTGGGCATTTCTAGAAAAAACAATTTCCAGCTTGGAAACAATGGGGAAAAATGGAGTAAAACGTGGGGAAGGAAACTCAGCCAATGATAATCACCAAAAACAATTTCTCAGCCTGAGCAAAGGGAGGTAACAACCAAAAACGTGAATGGTTTCACACACAGGGAGTTCTGAATGCCTGAGAGAGCTCACATCAAGGAAAAATGGTGAGGAAAACATAAAAACATGAAAGCATGGTAGAATGGCCTACATATTTGGGTTTTTTCTTACCAAAGGATTCAAAACGCATTTCCCAAAAACTGATGGCTTCTCCAATTTGAATTTGGGCTGTCATACCTTGCCCATCCCATGCAATAACCAACCCAACCAATTTCTGGTAGTAATAAATGATTGGGTGAATAAGACAAGAAAGGTAGTTGATAGTTTGGTGGGTTCTCCCTTTGACATTTGGCTTTTCCCCATTGGCCCAAAGGTTTGAATATTCCCCCCTTATCCTTAGGAAATCATGCCCCTTCTCATTATTGTTGCATTGACATAGCTGGTTGTGGGTATTTTTAAATAAAATGCATATTGACATGATGTCCAAATTATAATGTGGTTGGCGAGCACAAAATACGATCGACATCGATTTTAATTGCTGAACATATAACATTAAATTGATGGTGGGGATTTTGCCTATAGCTCCACACCATGATTAATTAGAATATATACATCATATACATTTAATGCAAACAGGGTCAAAACTGGAGTGTTACACCAAATGGCATAACAAGAAAGTCAAAGTGACCATAATGACATCGAAAAGCAGTCTTTTGCACATATTCCTCCTTCATCCGAATTTGGTGATAACCAGATCTAAGGTCAATTTTGGAAAAGTAATTAGCTCCACATAGCTCATCCATGAGCTCATCAATCCTAGGAATAGGATATCTATTCTTGATGGTCTTCTTGCTCAAAGCTCTAAAGTCTATACACATCCTCAAAGTTCCATCTTTTTTCTTTACCAACACTATTGAAGAAGCATAAGGGCTAGAGCTTGGTCTGATGAGTCCCAACTCTAAGAGTTCTTGAACGGTCTTCTCAATATCATCTCTGAACTTCTTGGGATGTCTATAAGGTGGTATCTGAATGGGTGAAGTACCCTCCTCCAAAAAAATGTTATGCTCAACCCCCTTATCAGGTGGTCTACCATGTGGAAGATCTCTGAAAACTTTTTCATATTTGTGCAAAAGTGTCTCTATCTCTTTTGGGTGTTTAAAAACTCTGATTTTTGGATTTGGAGAGGTGATATAACATTCAACAACCCATTCTATATCCCCATGCCTCAATATATATATCATACTATTGCAATTTACTACTTGTTTTGGGTAAGTGTGTTGCCCTCTCACAACCCTTAGTACCCCTGTTGAATCTTGAAATCTCATTTCAAGATTTTGATAATTTACTGAATACTCTCCTAGAGAAAACAACCATTGCACTCCAAATACTACATTAGTAGCAGCAACATCAATCGCATAAAAACTATCAACAAAAGTATAGTTACCTATGGTGACTTGCAACTTTGGAACCCATGTGTTGCATTGCATTGTGTTGTGACTTGGAATGACAACTGTGAAGCCATTCAATGGTTCTATTGGTATATTTATTTTCTTCATCATCTCTGCATCAATGAAATTATGTGTATCTCCTCCATCTACCAAAACTGAAGCTCTTTGTCCCAATACCACACCCTTGTATCGAATAGTGTGATAGCGAGGCACTGTTGAAAGTACTACCATTTTTGCTTTGTCCGGTGAAGGCTGATTCTCTTCTTGTTTTTATTCTTTAGCTACTATCCCATATGCCTCCTCTTGATCTGAAGTGTGCCCCTCTTCATCCATACCCGCTTCATACCCATCATTATCAGAAAATACTTCTATGTATTGAGCCTTTCCTTTAGCACATTTATGCCTTGGTGTCCATGGTTGGAAGCATGTGAAGCACAATCTTATCCTTCAAAGTCCTCCTTGTTTTGTCCTTATTTATTATTATTTTCAAATTTATCCTTTTGCCAAAACTTCTTATTAGGTGCATCGTTTTGCCAAGGATTTATTTCAAATTTGAAGTTAGGCTTGGGAGGAAATCTTGTTCTAGGAAGCACATTTTAGAGATCTCTACTCAAGCTCATTGCATCATTTAAGTTAGTAGGATTATGGGCTTTGAACAAAACTTTGAAGGGCTTTGTAAAAACTTCAATGAAAAGCAATACTAACCTTCCCATAGATACATCAGCCACCTTAACTGATAATCTTTGGAATTCCAACATATACTCAATAGGAGTCCCTACCTGCTTCAAGTGTGCTAGTTCTTTGAAAGACAATTATGGATCTTTTTGCTCTAATATTTCTAATACCCTGTCAATAAATTCTCCATATGTTTTAACCTGATCATGACCCAAAAATTTTAGGCCATGGAACCACCATTCATTGGCATCTCCATCCAAGTGCAAAATAACCATTTTTAAAGCATCTTCTTCCACCATTGGATTCAGCTGAAAATACACACCCAATTTTTGTACCCAAGTGTTAGCAGAACTTTGAGGTGAACCATCAAAAGTAGGCAGTGGCACTTTACCTATGGCACAATTTAATTTTTTGTTTTGATGTAGAGACTTATTGTCCTCCTTCTTTTTGAGTTTGTTTTCCATGGTGAAGTACTACTCAAATGTTATACTTATCCTACACTCTTCATGCAATTTAGTCCATTCTTGTGTCATTGTATCAATTTCAAATTGAATGTTAGTCTCTTCTTTGTGAATAAGAAATTTAGGTGTAGTAGGCCTTGGTGTGCTCTGAAATTCATGGGGTATATTATGGGGTCCTGTTCTTGAGAAGATATGCCCACCCATT
Organism: Pseudotsuga menziesii; assembly: GCA_001517045.1. Taxonomy (NCBI): domain Eukaryota; kingdom Viridiplantae; phylum Streptophyta; class Pinopsida; order Pinales; family Pinaceae; genus Pseudotsuga; species Pseudotsuga menziesii. The sequence goes on along the minus strand of LPNX010020441.1, from coordinate 81,732 downwards.
GTCTTCTTTTCTTTTGAGTGTAAACCACCGATGTCTCCTATTACTCCTAATTTGCTTCCAAATTGGCTAACCAACAATTCTAATCCTTTCATAAGATGTTGGTTCATGTTATTGGTTATGTCATCAAAGAGAGGTTGTATGAGTTTAATATATTCAAGATTTTCATGATCAGTGGGTCCCTTCCCCTCGCTAGTCATAGTTTCAACAAAATGTACCTCTTCTTCTACTACTTATCCTTCAACAAAAACACCTTCAACTTTAGGATCTAAGGGTGGTGGTTTATTGCTTTGAATCCTTGTTACTACCATCAGGTTCCAATACCATGCTCTGATACCACTTGTAATGTCTCTTTTTTCAATTTTTTACCAAAATGCCCAATTTTCCATTTTTTTCACAATTTTGGCTCTTGACTAGTTTTAGTGTCTTGGTATCCAAATCAGCCCAATTGGTCCCAAATACTCAGAGAAGGTGTATGAATGATATAATAAATTAATTATTAGGTTCATGGATGTATTATGGCCCTCCAATCAGTTCTTCAAGTATGTACTAAATTCTGAACAAGATAGATGATTTTACTAGCAATTTTGGGTTCAAATCCCCTCGGGGTAAGTGATAGAAATGGCTTCCCAAATGTGCAGAAATCCACTTGAATTATTAAATTGAAGCAGGGGATGTTTAGAAGACATTATTATATACTCATATGCACAACCAATCGAATTCTCATGGCATTTATCACTTCTTTCAATCATATATAAAAAAACTAGTTTTGGACCCTCGGGGAAATGAGGTGTAGTTTTCCCCAAATGCTATGAAATTCGACCCGATGGACACAAATTATCAGTTACTGAAAATGAAACCCATAATATAATTTAATGACAGTCCATTCATTCATAAATCATCAATATTTCATACATCCATTCGAATCCATCAAGATTACAAGAGTTTACAACAAGGTAGTGAGGAAATGGCACTCTTTCTTCATTATTGAGCAATAATACATGATATTTATTGGAATTTTGACATGAGAGATTTATGAAATTAAATAGTAGAGCATATACATAAGAATACAAAATACTGAAGCAAGATAATCTCCCTCAAAGAGGTGAATATCTCACCAAGTGTGCTTCACTCCATAGAGCTGAAATATGGTGAGAAAACTTGAGATGGAAGGATGAACAAGATGAAATTTGACGTGTCCACGAGATTCTGTAGCTTGCACATGTAAATTATGACTCCATTGAATCTCCTTGAAATACCTGGGTGGCCTCTCCAAACACCAACTAGGATGGGAATCTTTCACCCTCGAAATTGGCTAAGGCATGAACTAGTCTTCCACCAGCTCTCTCTCTTCTCAATAACAAATTTCACAAATGATCAAAAGGTTCTTCTCATGGGTGATCCATATATTTTATAAACATTAGTGGTCTTCTAAGGCTCCAAATGCATCCATAAACCAAATCCAGGTCGAATTGGTGTGTTTTCTCATGCTATGCCATGTGGCCTCTCTCTTCACCTTCCCTCTTCTCCCAAATTCGAGTAGGAGATTATTGGCCTTCTCTAACTCCCATGAGAACCCTCTAATATGCTCTATTTAGGACTGAAATGTCACATATGTCAGTGTGTCAGCCTTCAGATCTGACTTGTGTCATAACTATCATAGAATCTCCATCATTGGTGTCATAGATGTCATAAATGTAAGGGTAATCTAGCCAAGTGTCCATGAAACTCCCATTTGGCTCTTCCTCTCCCATGTAAGTTACAATTCATCCCAAATTCGACATATGAAGTATATGGAAAAACATATTAACCTCATAATCCATCTTAAAACATTAGCCCCCCCATATATTCAAAATTATAAAAGGAGGATGCCATTTAACATTGGAATTCTAACTTGAGTGGACCCCATAGTCTCCATGTGTCTCCATTTTCCATAGCCATTTCATTTTTCATTTTCATTCATTTAATTAAATCCATTAAATAAATATTTTTTCCTTCTAATGTCTAAACACCATTTATTATCTCCCTTATTAACTTCACAATGTCTCCACCCAACCTAGGGAACTAGTAGGATTGATGGAATTTTGCTGTTATGCAATTATATGAATGGGGACATTACAAAAAAGGTAGGGCATTTCACTATTCATGGATGTTAATTTTAATTTCATTTATAGCATGGTCCAACCCACAAGACTACAAAGGGCTTGACCTTCCTGTAAAATGTAAAGGAGTAAGATATCATAACCTTTGGTTTGAAAAGGACATAAAGGACCGACAAAAGAGAACAATATTGATTTCTTTATACATTGGGAGGCTATAAGACACCATGTGAAGAACATGTACATATTAGATGACGCCATTGTTCAATGATTTCATCTGATTATTAAATTTGAGATTGGCCCACACCATATTTACATGCATCCATGACAACAACAACAACATCAAAGGTTACCAACCAAATTTATAATGAAAAATGAGGAAATTTAAGAAATTGTTAATGAGTGGTCGAAGGAATGACATGTCCTAGTACCAGAAGATCAACTTTGACAAGAGGAAAACCAAGTACAAGAGGACAACTCCGATGAGAGAAACAAAGAAGAAAACCCAACAGAGGATTTAGACTGTACAGAGAGTCATTCCCCCTTGATACCAACAGACCCATAATCAGAAAATGAGGGGGGGTGAAGCTAAAAAAGAACAAGTACAACCCAGAATAAAGAAAAAGAAGACGAAGGCTGGAAAAAATGCAAATACCATTAGCTTAGACAATGATGATGTGCAAATGATGGCTGAGTCAATAACCAAAGCAACGGAGACCAGCTTCAAGACCAAAAAAGAGCGATAAGAAGAACTTTCAGGTACTGTTACTAACCTACTTAAAGTTGTGTGTAAAGCAGTCGCAGATGTTAAAATAGTTGTTGACTATCCAATTGCAACAACAGAGTCCCAAGATGCATCATAAACTTCAAGAATGAAACAAACTATGCCACTTGTTCTAGTCCCACTAATAAGGATAAAGTATCTAAAGGCGTTGTTGATTTAGGAACTCCAGTGTTTAATGATATTTTTAGGGATAATGGCTAGATTACTATAGATTTATTACCTATGCACATAAATGAGGTATATGCAATATAGAGTGATTTCAATGCATAAATAATACCATGTGAGCGTACCCTAGCCACGTAAGCGAAGGCTGCAAATAAAGATATCAAGAAAATGAAACATGAAGTTCAAGAAAATGAATAGAAGACAAAGGATTGGGAAGGAAACTGTCAAAAAATCAGCAAAGTTGTAGCCCTCGCCTGCAAGAACTTTGTAGAAGAAGGAATAAAGAGGAAATGGCACCAGATGCCAAAGTAGCATAATTAGTTGAAATAACGGTTGACCTTAGGCGGAAAGTTACAAAGCTTAAGGAACAAATAAGACCCAACACACCTCCAGAAGAGACGCAACAATTGAAGCCGTGAAGAGAATCAAAGAGGCAGAAGAAATATGTGCTAAGGTTGTCGACCAAGTCTCTCAGACTTGGGAAACCCTAATGGATGATGAGCAATCACAGAAGATTTCAAGTGAGTTGACTGCATTTTAAATAAACATCACGTAGATTAGGAACGACATGAAACAACTACCCTTAGCACATAAAATGGCTAAGGCGACAGAGATGAGAAAATCACAGCAGCAAATGACTATGCTACGCACACAACAACAACAACGTGAGGAAAAAGTAGAAGAGTTGCAGGTCGAAGCCGAAAAAGTTACGGGAATCATTCAGCCTGTACATCAGAAGGTGCGTGATATAGCGGCCTCAATGGAGAAAGTCATGCTAAAACATGTCAGTTTCGACCTCGTGGAACAAATGAGGAAGACATAGGAAGAAGTGCGCACAAAAGTAGAAATTTTAATTAGTATAAATATATTATTTTATAATATATTTGAATTAATATATTATAATTTATATTTTTTATGTTATTTATTTTTGCCAGGCGTGGAGTTGGAGGCCGAGGCAAAGAAACAACATGGAGTCGGCGGGTGTTGGGGCGAGCGCAGGTGGGAGGGGAAGGCGTGAGGTGGGGGCACGGATGGTGGAGGAGGGAGAAGCAGGGAGTGGCAAGGAGGGAGGATGGAGTTGGGATGATGACGTTGAGGATGTGCAGGTGGGTAGAGGGAAATGTATAGAGGAGGAGAATGCAACGCAGTGAAGAAACTGGTGGTGGTGGAAGGCGGATGGGAGAGTGTAGTGGTGGAGGGAGAGTTTGGAGGGATGAAGCAACACGTGGAGAGTGGAGGCAGGTTGGGAGTGGGGAAAAGTAGGTGGAAAGTGAAGAGAGAGATATGATGGAACAAAGGAAGATAGTTGCAGAGGAATAAGCGTGAGAGAGACATATGGGTGAAATGGAGGGAAGATGTGATGTGAGATGAGCTGAAACCGAGCTCAAAGGTGGGAGGAGCCGAATCCGAGCTCACCCGACGAGCGAAACCGCTCTGATACCACTTGGAGCAACCGTATCCAGTTGGACTCTTAATATTTGAATCCGACAACCATATTTGATAGTAAAATAATAATAATGTATTAGATGATAAGATTACAATGATGTCTTGGCCTTAAATATGGCTTGGACACTTGATGTTGAGGAGACGCCTCCTTTCATAATAACTTAATTAACCTAACTATTAATTATTTAATTTATATCTTGTTTATGTTCGTTACACTATTCCAGTCCCACCAATAACTGTAGAAGTAACTAAAGGCGTTGTTGATTAAAGAACTTAGGTGTTTAATGATATTTTTAGGGAAAATGACCAAATTACTATAGATTTCTCATCTATGCACATAAGTGAGGTATATGCAATACAGAGTGATGTCAATGCATAAATAAAACCGCGTGAGCATAACCTAGCCGCGCAAGTGAAGGCTGCAAATAAAGATATCAAGAAAATGAAACTTGAAGTTGAAGAAAATGAACAGAAGACAAAGGGATGGGAAGGAAACTGTCAAAAAATTAGCAAAGCAATAGCTGTCGCCTGCAAGAACTTTGTAGAAGAAGGAATAACACGGGAAATGGCACTAGATGTCAAAGTAGCACAATTAGCTAAAATAACGGCTGAACTTAGGTGGAAAGTTACAAATCTTAAGGAACAAATAAGACCCAAAATACCTCCAGAAGTACTAGAGAGCAGATGAGAAGCAACAACCAAAGTTGTGAAGACAATCGAAGAAGCAGAAGAAATATGTGCTAAGGTCGTCGACCAAGTCTCTCAGAATTGCAAAACCCTAATGGATTATGAGAAATCACAAAATATTGCAAGTGAGTTGAGTGCATTTGAAACAAACATCATGCAAATAAGGAATGACATGAAACAACTACCCTTACACAGAAAATGGCTAAGGCGATGGAGATGAGAAAGTTGTAGCAGTAAATGACTGTTCTGCACACATAGCAGCATCAATGTGAGGAAAAAGTAGAAGAGTTTCAGGACGAAGCAAAAAAAGTTATAGGCAACATTCAACCTATACATCAGAAGGTGCACGATATAGCGGCCTTAATGGAGAAATTCATGTTGAAACATGTCAGTTTCGACCTGGTGGAATAAATGAGGAAGACAGAGGAGCAAGTGTGCACATAAGTAGGGAGGGTGGTGAAAATCATGGAAGATTTTCAAAATAAAATCAACGTAAGTCAAAACATGGAGGAATAGATTCAAGTGGCTCGGGACGATCCACATGTGAGTGTTGGGGGCCTGTTGGGCCTAGGGACAGTAAGGTAGAATTCATGCAAAATTCTACCTAAGTATGGAGAAGAGCTAAAGGAGGAGAAGAAGGAGCTATGAATGAGGAAGGAACATAAAGGCAAGATGAAAAAGGATGCTGCAACAAAGGAAGTGAAAGAGAGGAAGAAGAAGAGGAGGCACTGGAAGAGGAAGCTACGCTAGATAAGGAATCCGCAACAGAAGGATGGAGTGTGACACGAGAAGGTACGACAAAATCTCAACAACAAAAGGCATGAAAGTATCATAATTGCTGGAAAACGACAGTAAGACATAATGCTGAGAGAGTGACAGGCCTTAATGATCATGGGTATGAGCTCAGCTGGAGCTGGTGGAAACCACACACGTGAAGGAATCTTTGTAAGTCAGGTCATTAGTGCCTCTCGTTAAGTGTTTATAGAATAAGAAATACAACTGGTTGGATGGATATAGAAAGTTTAATAAGAAAGCGACAGAAAAGGAGTATGTAATGAGTTGATATTGAGTCTGTATCAAGTCAGTATTGAGTCTATATCAAGTATGTATGGAGTCAGTATCGAGTATGTATCAAGTATGTATGGAGTCTGTATCGATTCTCTAAGAAGGATACAAAAGAAGGAACCCAAGATTTGTGTGGGTTAGACATTCTCCCTACAGTCAGTATGTACAATTAGCTTTGAATTGTAGACTCTCGTCGGCTGAAAAGCATGTGATTCTGGTTGGTAGCTTTGTATTGCTGAGTGCATCAGAATAAAGGATCCGTAGTTGAGTGTTGGCACAAACCCAACCAAAAAAATGGCGTCGATAGGGGTTCTCACTCTGTCAACACTCGACTCAATGTGATCTCCCTGAGCACCGGCCTAGTCAGGTTTTACCCTGTCCAGCAAGACTCGCGAAGCAGATGAAGTGTCACCCGAGATGTTAGAGGGATGGATGACATAACCTATTTTCCACATAAATAGAAGAGGACTATGGGAATTGATAATTAATAAACTTATTTATCATATCTGACCAGTTGTTTAATCATTCATAGAACCATTTGTCATCACTCTTCAATAGATCACATCATTCATTCATAGCAGAAGTATCATATAACAGAAATAACCATACTGTTGCACAAACAAATCTAAGAATATAACATCATTCATAAGAAGTAAACATTGCATCATAGTCCCATGTCGCACAAGCTCACCACTGGATTGCAGAAACAGAAATAAAAGACAAAAAGGACAAAAGATAACAATATTTTAGATCAACCCTCGTCTTTTCATATTAATTTTGCGCAATAAATCACAGATCCAAAATAGATAGCAACTCAATCCTCAGTCTAGAATTCCTATGATGAACATAATCACTATCTCCATCTATCTCTTTCTTCGATGATTCTTATATTCACAATTCTTCTTCTATTTATAGGTTCACACTTTTACATTCATGGTCCACTGCTAACTAACTTCCAACTAATGACCAATATCCACAAAATATGGTCAAAAGTACAAAAAGTGACACAAAATATTCAAAGTAGTATATTTTCCACCTTGCGCGCTATCTTTGTCTTGCGCGATGTCTTCTGAGCTTGCACAACATCCACGATGCTGCGTAACTAACTGATCCTCAACCCCTTGCCAATAGGCCACAACATAGTCTTGTGGCTCATCCTCGAGCCACGTTAGGTGGACAGGGTGTACTCGAAAACCTTCGAGTGCTAAAACTGCTCACAGAGAGTGGCGTGCTGATCACCTGGAACTTGTCGAACCATGCAAGTCGCTACGACCACCTTTTTTGTGGTCAATTTCTTCTTAACTTGGCACACTTCTACAACCTCATGTTGCACGGAATCTACTTGCTCATACGATCACAAATACTAGTCGTTGAAATTCTCATATCTATCTGGCATTGCATGAGTGGCTACTTGCCGCATAACAATGGTCTCCAGCTGCAAATTATGAAGCCTATGTGCCATATTGAAAGCCATTCCAGCTCTCACAACCTTGTCATTCCTAGCATTTAGGCTCAACCTGGACTGCCGAAATTCAATCCCACTCCCTGTTCCTGCAGACTTTGTCAATTGGGGTAAGAAATTGGGCCTCTTTCAGATTATTTATGGGTTTCTTTGTCTACTCCTCAAGCCAAATAAGAGAGATATAGCCAATGAGGACCTTTCCAGGCACTTTCGTCTTGAACGAGCTAGCCTACATACTTGCAACTTCTTCTTCAATTGCAACTGGTGAAGCATGGTCACTCAAAATCTCCCCTGTGTCGAGGATGCTCTGCATCTCATAACAAGTTTATTGCTATCTTACAAAGGTGATACCTTTGCTTATCGGAGCCACTGCCTTACTCGGTGGAGCTTCCGTCAATAGCCCTTATGATCAGTTCTGCTACTTAGCATAGTTCAATTCTACACAATGGTGTCCTCTCAGCGAGCATGATTTTGCTTATAATACCAACTCGACTCAAATTTCATCATTATCATATCGAGTTCATCATCATGAATAAATAATTCATTCATGATCTGAATACGCCACCAATTTTTCCAACACACCACTTGGATCTGCTACCATTAGACGTTACATTGGAAAGTGCCATCATTTACCTGCTTTGATGGCCATCATTGAGTACTGATGTGACGTCCGGTCAGCATCGTGTGGTTGGTAGGATCTATCTTCTTAAGGACGCCACTGACTCTTCCTCATGCGTACCCACTTCGTCTGGCGCAACCACTTCCTGTTGCATAGCCACTTACTCTTGCACAACCACTTCCTCTTGCGCAATCACTTCCTCTTGCACAATCACTTCCTCTTGTGCACTTCCTCTTGCACAACCACCTACTCTTGCACATCCACTTCCTCTTGCGCAACCACTTTCCTCTTGTGTAGCCACTTTCTCTTGCACAGACACTTCCTCTTGTGCAACCACTTACTCTTGTGCAACCAGTTCCTCTTTTTTTTTTCATTGTGTAGTGCCTCAAGCAGTGCACGGTTCTGGCCCCGTCTGGTTAATTGTATTAACTACTCTTCATTTATTGCTGGTTTGACTATGTTGTGACCCTATCGCTATTGCGATAGAGCTTCCTAACTGCTCTACTGACTCATACACTTGTGCAATCTCTTCCTTCTAGTGCGCCCTCCCTCTGGCTATCTAGTCATCCTATTTTTTTTTCATTGCGCAGTGCCTCAAGCACTATGCGATTCCAGCACTGTCCTATATGGCTTTAGGAAGCTACCATTTACTAGTTTTGGTAGCATCATGTGGTCTAATTGTTGCAGTTGAACTACCCCCCAAGAAGTAATAGAATTAACAAGATATGGACCTAACCAGTGCATCTGTAAGTTACCTGGATGCTTTAGGAACTTGCTTTCATATAACAACACCAAATCTCCTTGCTGAAACTATTTGTTCTTTATGTGGCGATCATTCCAAGCCTTCTATCAATTCTTCTCGACGTGATGATGGAACCCTGTGATAATGTGGTCTTCTTCAAGCTGTATCAACTACACGATGTGCTCTTTTAGTGTTGCATCATCATCCATGCATGTCGCGGTGGCAATGCGTAGACTGGGAACAATGAATTCCATAGGCATGACTGCTTCTTGCATGTATACCAATTTGAATGGTGTTTTCCCCATTAATCTCTTACAAGTGGTGCAATATTCCCACAATACTGCTGGGATCTTCAAATCCTAGTCATCGCGGTTAGTGTTACATACCTTTGTAAGTGCATGCTCCAAGATCTTGTTGAATGCTTCTACAGTCCCGTTCGCCTGCGGATGATATGGTGTAATTTTCTTATGCTGTATCTGTAATTCCTCTGTTAGTGGTCTTACGATGCGGTTGATAAAATGGCTTCCCTATTTTCTCATCAATATCCTTGGGCATCCAAAATGCGTCACGATGTTGTCAAATAGAAATCTTCTTGCTGTCACACCAGTGCAATCCATGACTAGTGCAGCCTCTTCCCATCGCATCAAGTAATCTGTTGCTGTGATTATGTACTGCACACCAGTTCTCTTTCCAGGTGGGTTGATTGGACCTACAAAATCCACAACCCATTTATCAAAAAGTTTCAAGGTTACCTAGGGTACTAGCGACATCTCATCCCGCCGCAATGTTTTTCCAGTACGTTGATAGACATCGCAGCTCTGTGCATAATTTATCGCATCATTATGTAAAGTGGGTTACTAGAGCCTTGCATGAAGCACCTTTGTGGAAGTAGCGTGACCCTCAAAGTGTCCCCCAGCGACTCCCGCATGTGCTTCTGCTAAGATTTATCCTTGCTCGTGAGGTAGGACACAACGCCACAAAATTTCATTTGGTCCCAACTTATATAGGTGTTCGACAATCAACTGGTAATCAGAAGCTTTAACCACCAATTGCTTCTTTTGACTGGTTGAAAAATCCTCTGGTGCGATTCCCGTCGCCAAAAATTGGATTATGTGAGCATAATAGTCATCTGCCATGTCGACTCTGAATAGCCATGCATCAGGCAGTCCTTCTTCAATATTGGTAGGCTCCTCTCCTATCTCGATTCTGGACAAATGATCAGGGTCAGCATTCAAGCGACCCGACTTCACAATTATTTCAAAATCAAACTCCTGAAAGAGAAGTTTCCAATGACATATCTTCCTCCCCAACACAGGATTATTGACCAAGTACTTCAAAGCAGAATGGTTAGTAAACATCTTGAAGTGACCACCTAAAAAGGTAATGCCTGAATTTGTGCAACACATATACCATCGCCAAACCTTCTTGCTCTCTATTCTTATAGTTTTTCTCAGAAAATGACAAATTCTGACTAGCGAAAGAAATCGGGTGATCCATATCTTCTTCTCCTGGTTGCACGAGCACTACTCCCAGTGCAACAAATGATGAATCAACATGAACATGGAACTCTGTGTTCCATTCTCAGAACATAAGTATTGGCGCTGAAGCCATCTTGGTCTTCACGGTGTCGAAGCTTTCTTGACATTTTGGGCTCCATACAAATGCAACATATTTCTTCAATAGTTTCTCCATGGGGGCAGTAATCGCAGCATATCCTCTAATGTATTTGCGATAGTACCCAGTGTGCCCCTGTGTCTCCCGAAGCATCTTCACATTTTTCGGCGGTGGAAAGCTCAAAATGAGCGCTATGTTCGCAGGATCAACCAATAATCCTTTCTTGCACACAACGTGACCCAACAATATCCCAAATGGTGTGCAGAAAATACACGTCTTGGAGTTCAGAGCGATCTGATGCTGTCGACACCTTTCCAACATCATTCAAAGGTTTTCCAAATGATCCTTGATTAGACCATACACTGTCCAATCATCCATATAAACTTGTAAGAATTTCTGAATGAGATCTTTGAATCCAGCGACAACAACTTCAGAGAATATCGCAGACACATTCTTTAACCCAAAATGCATCACTGTGTATTGGAAGTAGCCCCATTCAGTGACAAATGTTGTTTTATGTCGATATTCCTTTGTGATTCTTATCTGGTGATAACCAGAAAATCCATCTATAAAAGAGTACATCTCCTAACCGCCTACTCCTTCGAGTACTTCATCTGTGAATGGTGTCAGAAATGGGTCATGCATACAGGAATCATTCAGTTTTCTTAAGTCGACACAGATCCAAACTTTATTGGTTTTCTTGTCATGGACCATGTTGGAGCAGGTAGGAAAAGCTGCTATATCGGAACAAGAAAGTCAAAGGAAATAGTACCTGAAGCGGCCGAGAAGAGAGCTCAACCATTGCATTTAAGGAAGCGGTGACGACAGGAGGGCTCAACTACCCTCATGAATGGAGAAGGAGCAATGGGCTGAGGTATTAAAGAAAAAGGATAGAAGGGGAGCAACCGAGGAAGCGACACCCATACCCATGATCAGCGCCGAAAATCGCGGAAGACTACAGAAAGCTGCAGTGTGACCAGTAAGCGGCAGTTCAAAGTACAGATAGGCCGACTGTCACAGTTAGGGTTTTGGGTTACTGTTGGGATAGGCCCATAGTTTTGTATCACGGTGAGACCTTCGGGCCACCTATTTAAGCATGTATTCTGTATTATGATGGGTTAGACAGTTAGAGAGATAGAAAGCTAGATGGTTAGAAAGTTAGATGGTCAACTAGTTAGTTGGTCGTCTGTTGTGTAAGATATTGAGAAAGAGTCGAGCTTTGGTTCTGTTGTTAAAGCTGCATTTATCTTACTATAACCAGCAACTGACTCCTTGAGCATCAATGTAACAATCCATAGGGAGAGAGAGAGAGAGAGAGAGAGAGAGAGAGAGAGAGAGAGAGAGAGAGAGAGGATATATTGTAATAAGAAAGCATAATAGGAAGAGAAAAAATCTAAGAGAGAAGGGCTCCCAGTTGAGTGTGTGGAGTTTCCTAGAAGATCTCAAGCTGCACAAGAGGTTGCAGCGGAACTGTGTTACTCTCTCTAGTTATAATATAAACACAGTTCCTATGGACGTAGCTTCCTCCCTGGAAGTGAACCACGTAAAATCCGTGTGTTGTGCGACTGTTTCATGTGATTGTGCTATACTTATTTGCTATCTGTTATTCATTACATGAACGTTGCTTATCAGTTAATGAATGCATGTATGCTATCCTTCAGTTTACAGTAACATAGAAAGTTAAATGCAAGTTGAATGTGTCGAGTACTCTATATATGAGTTTATCAGTGCTTGATTCATGACAGTAGCAGCTACTGTGTTAAGTGACTTCTGTATATTTAGTTCAGTGAGTTGAGTGTGATTGATGTTAAGCATGTTAAACTGTAGAAGCTTAAGCGAAGTTGTTTAACACCTTGATGAAGGTTAATTGAGCTATTATATCCAGAGAGGAAGCCTCTAGACCTTGAGAGTTGATGAGCATATTAAGTCTTACTGCAGGAAACATCGCGCCGTAGAAAGGCGATATCGCACCGTCGGAGGAGCTACGGTGTGAGATATCACAGGTTAAGAGTTGAGCAGAAGAGTAAGTTTGCGCATCATCCTAGAATATGCGACACGATAAGAGTCAGTCCCATAGCAGAGTCAGCTAGAAAGAGAGAAATATCCCGTGCAGAGAGATCCCACTGGTTAAGTAGAGTCAGGAGGACCTAGGATGCTACAGAACCTGGTTGAGAAAATGTGATTCTTCAACCACCCCATCTAGGATAACTTCGAGTGAGACTTGAGGCCATTCCGCGGTCTGTCGCCGAAAGGGCCAGTGAGCTAGGGGTTTTGTTGGTACAATAAAGTAAGCCCGGGTCTGCACATTTAAGCCAACAAATGGTTCTGATGCCGGTTTTGAACAAATTGAAGAGCTAATGTTCTGTTGGCATCCTACTAAAGAAGAACTTAACCAGTGGGTTGAGTCTAAGGAAAGAGAATTTGCTGTGAAAGAAAACAAGAGTCCTAGGCTTAGTACAGAGGACTGGTTACAGAAACATATCTTCACAGACCTGCATGAGATATTTTTTGCGACCTATGCAAATGAGTTGTACGATTGGTTGTCAAAGTTGACTGAGAAGCATGTATTCAAGAAGAAACTGAATATTGTCTGGACACCGGAGCTGATTCACACCATGAAGAGCATAGATAATCCCATTTTGCGGGCAGTAGACTTCTGGCTTGTGAGTTTGCTGGAAGGTTTCATTACAGAGTTTGCAGTTGATCAAAGAAAGAGTTTCAGCGAAGCAGAGAGGTACTTCTTCAAAGGATATCGCGGTAAGTACTTGAACTCTTTAAATTTGTTCCTTAAAATGTTATTGTATGAAAAAGGAGTACTGGATATATCCTCAGATGAATAAGTTAAGTAAGTGTAATGTCACAAGAGTTTGAGAGTGATTATGAAGAAATTGGATGTACACGTAGTGATAAAAGATATAAAGTAGATTTCAGATCTTCCTTCTTTGAAGACAGTTTATACAGTACTAGAGAACAGAGTCAAAGTAATAGAGAAAGAACAGCAGAGGGTATCCCTTACCACCATTATACCCCACAGAAACCGACTGGGACTCAGAATAATCCCGCAGGAACTCCATCTAGTAGTTCACACACAATACATACTACATTTACACCGCCAAGTGGTAGTAATACAGTAAACCAGAATCCACCTCGTAGATGGGGGATGCCATGAAATTACCTACCTTCATGGGTACAGGGGCAGAAGACCCATAACAACATTAGTTCCTATGGGAAGCTATATGGACCATTAAATAGATCCAGGATGACAATACTAAGCTTGTCCAGTTGGCTACTACACTTAGAGAAAGAGCTTTAACATGGTATATGAAGTATACATCAACCCATATTAGAACACTCGTAGAGGTCAGGACCACAATGATTAAGGAATTTAAGAAACCCAAGTCTGAGTCACAATGTATCACAGAAATTAAAGACATCAAACAGTTACCCACAGAGTCAGTATGGGATTTCGATCAGAAATTTAAAGCTCTTATAGACCAAGTTAGTTTTGAGTTTGCGCCGGAGCAGCATAAGGAATGGTTCATCACAGCACTTCTCCCTCATATCAGACTTCATCTAATGCAACATAAACTCCATACGCAGGATGAAGCATTGGAGTTGGCAATGAAACTAGAGGCTTCACCTCTAGCTGAGACTAGTGTAGGTATGACAAACTTACAGAATCAGTTAGCCAATCTCACTTTACAGTTACATGAGATTAAGAAAGGAAAAGAGGTTGAACAAGAATTATGGTGTACAAAGTGTAAAGGACATGGCCATACCAAAGATAACTATCCAGTATTTGTGGAATATATAGCAAGTGGGGCTCCTAACCCCTTAGTACAGACTCAAGGGCCATGGTGTGAAATCTGTAGAACAAGAGGACATAGACCACATGAATGCCCTTTACTTCAGAAGTATGTACAAACTCCTAAGAATTTATACTGTAACTTCTGTAAGTCAGTAGGACATGATGAAAATAATTGCAGAGCTTATGATCTCATGATAGAGAGAAAACATGACTTCTACAGAGTCCAGTTAGAGACATCAGGACCAACAGCAGGACCACAGCATGAACCGGCTCATGATGGCTGTGGTGGAGGATTCAGAGGACGAGGCCGTGGTGGAGGCTTTGGCCATGGCCATGGACCGATTGTTTGTTACAACTGTGGAGCCGTAGGACATTATGCTAGGGATTGTCAGAACCCTACTACAACATGTAAGTATTGCAAGTCCTAAGATCATACTATAGAAGAATTTCCTATCTTGATAGCCAAGATTAAGGATCCTAAGCCAGTAGTAAACCAGAATATTCAGGTTATTTCTGCTGAGTAGAAAGAACCAGAACCAAGAGTTAATATTGTGACTCGCAATGGCGCTTCTACTAGTAGGACATCGCAGGATGCCGAAAAGAATACAGGTTCGAAGTGGGCGCATAAAGCAACTGATAAATCTACACCACTTGACCTGCAGAAGAACAAAGAAACATTTCAGCAAGCTAAAACTTTCTTTACTGACCCTACACCAACAGGATTGCAGATATTGCCTCACAGGGGTGTACAACAGCAAAAACCTTGTGGCGTTAGTCCTGTGCAGATATCACAGGCTACCACACCGGGAAGGTACGAAGAGGATGAGTTGACATGAAGTGTACAATCCTTCCTTCAGAGCTACTTGAAACTCGTAAGAAATGAGAAAGCCATAGGAGAGATTCAACGCATCATAGATTAGTATTAGCAGTCTTCTTTCGTGAGCAGTACGTAGTGTGCTGTTCATAATATTATGGGCCATACAAGAACAGGAAGAGAAATGAGACTCACAGCACAAATTGGAGAGTTTGAAATGGATGAGGTAATCCTAGATTTAGGATCAAAGGTAAATGTTCTTACTAAACAGACATGGGAACAGATGGGTAGCCCTAAGTTAGCCAGATCACCTATCCACCTGTGACTAGCCAATTAGCAGAGGGTATCGCCACTGGGTCGATTACTGCAAGTACCAGTTGATATTGACGGAGTTCGCAGCTTTGCAGATTTTGAAGTCATAGAAATTATTGGCGATAGCAGAATGTACCCAGCTTTATTAGGTATTGATTGGGCAATTGATAACATGGCTGTTATCGATTTGAAGAAAAGACAAATGACCTTTGAGGATAAACAGATTCAAGTCATCGCACCGTTGGATCCTTTTCAGGGTCCTCGATACATTGAACCTATCAGAGCAGAGGAAGAGGTGCGTAATATGGAGAGCTTCTATCAGATGACTGCTAACCAGAGTGATTATATCAACCCCACTATAGAAGGAAATATTAGTTAGTGATGCGACAGCTCATGTGCATCGGATTCGGATGTTGGTTTAGAAAATTGGCAGAATAGACTTTATGAAGTTTCAGCTCACAGATGTGCATTTATGACTAAGTCGCTGCGATGGATTGGCACAGAGGTTAAGGATATTCCGTCATTTGATGGCTTAGTGGATGTCAATGACTTTTTATAGTAGTTAGAGCAGGAGATCCCTCGTGAGCAGAGGATGGCAGCTATTGACCTTGCAGTAAGAGCCACACCTGCAAGATGGTGGCATGCACATAAAGAAAATATCGCATCATGGGATGATTTTAAGAGATTGATGGCGATCAGATTCTCTAATGACAAGGAGCGTTTCCAGCAGAAATATACAGGAGAAAGTGACCCCAGGTCACATATTAAGATTTGTGAACAGAATTGGTTGGACATTCCAGAGGATGAATGGGTTCACCTATTCATTCACACTTTAGACACAGTCCCAACGAACTGGTACACTGAGATAGAGTTGCACAGAGGAACGATTACATGGCCAGTTATGATAGACAACTTTCTACTCACTTTCACTTTTTAATATGAGTACCCAAGCATTGATCAGGCTCGAGAGATTATAAAGACTAAGATATTTGATGACTGTACCCTACCAGTGTATGCTCAGCCTGATTGGGCTATCCAGTTAGAACATGCACTAGAGTGTTACAACTTCACAAAAGAGCCAGGCGATGAGGATGAGAATCCTTACAGTATCAACATTCTAGAGTCAGAAGGGACTCGCGAAGTTGAGGGACCAAAGCTAGAGATTCTAGCTGTCACAGAGCCTATTAAGATTAAAAATATCAATATTGGCACACAAACAGAACCAATGTTTGCCTCTATCGGAGACTATTGGGATGATAAAATGGTAGGACACATCACAGATTTGTTACATGACTATCAATACTTATTTCCCACTAAGTTTATAGAAATGAAGGGAATAGTAGGAGATTTGGGAGTCATGAGGATACCTTTGAAAGAGGATGCTAGACCAGTTAAGCAGCGTCCATATAGATTAAATCCTCATTATAAAGAAAAAGTTAAGGATGATATTGATAAGATGCTAGCAGCATGCATCATTGAGCTAGTAGAAGAGAGCGAATGGGTTAGTCCCATGGTTGTGCAGGAAAATAAAACTAAAGGAGAAATCAGGATTTGTGTCGATTTGTGCAAACTCAATGACGCATCACTTCATGACCCGTTTCTGACACCTTTTACTGATGAAGTTTTAGACAATGTAGGAGGACAGGAGATCTACTCATTCACTGATGGCTTTTTAGGCTATCTCCAGATAAGAATCCATCCAGAGGATCGACATAAGACCACCTTTGCGACAGAATGGGGCTCATTCCAGTATATGGTAATGCCCTTTGGTCTTAAAAATGCACCAGCTATTTTTTCTAGAGTAGTAGTTGCTGTCTTTAAGGAATACATCCATAAATTCTTAGAAGTCTATTTTGATGATTGGACTGTATTTGGATTAATAAAAAAACATATAGGAGATTTAAGGCTCATGTTAGAGAAATGTAGGCAATATCAGATTTCTCTTAACTTGAAGAAATGTATATTCTGTGCACCATTTGGTATTTTGTTGGGTCATATTGTTTGCAGACAAGGCTTGATGGTAGATTCTGCAAAGATTGCCATCATTGTAAATTTTCCAGCACCCAAATCAGTCAAGCAATTGAGGACAGTGCTTGGTCATACAGGGTATTATAGAAAATTCATCAAAGGCTATGCAAAGATCACAGCACCTATGGAAGAGCTGTTAAATAAAGAAGCGAAATTCCTATGGAATGAGGAATGCCAGCAAAGTTTAAACACTCTTAAAGAGAAGATGGTTACAACACCCATCTTAGTATTTCCAGATTGGAACAAGCCATTTCACGTACATGTGGATGCATCAGGCATCGCACTGGGGATTGTCTTAACACAGCTAGGAGAAGGGGGTATCGATCACCCTATCGCATACTCAAGCAGAAAGTTATCTACCGCAGAAAAGAACCACACCACTACAGAAAGAGAAGGATTAGCTATGGTGTATGCTCTACATAAGTTCAGGAACTATCTGTTGGGTGCCCCATTCAAGATGTTCACTGACCATTCCGCTTTAAAGTATTTGGTCAATAAGCCAATATTAGGGGGAAGGATCTGCAGATGGTTACTCCTATTTTAGGAGTATGATTTTGAAATTATTGTAAAACCAGGAAGATTGAATGTCAGACCTGATCATCTATCGCGAATAGACTCAGGAGAAGAACCAAGTAATCTAGAGGATAATTTTCCAGATGCACAATTGTTCTCTATCCAGATTACAGATGAGTATTACGCGGATATTATTCACTTTCTCACTACAGGGTGGGCACCAGTTGACTTTACTAAGCAGTAAAAGAAATAGTTAGTTGTTAAAGCAGCAGATTTCACTTTGATTGTAGGACAGTTATACAAGTTAGGTCCAGATGAAGTCCTACGCATATGCGTTATGCCGCACGAGAAAGAGACCATTATCAGAGAAGCACATTCAGGTACCGCAGGAGGTGATTTCGCAGGAAATCCGTCTGCTCAGAAAATTCTAGCTGCAGGATTATGGTGGCCTACTTTGCATAAAGACACTAAGGAGTTTTGCAGATGCTGCAATATCTGCCAGAGGGTAGGAAAACCTTCACAGAGAGATGAAATGCCGTTGCGACCACAGATTACACTGCAGGCATTTGACAAGTGGGCTATAGATTTCGTGGGTCCTATCAACCCACCAGGGAAACGAACTGGTGAGAGATACATTATCACAGGAACATAATACCTCACCAGGTGGGTAGAGGCCAAAGTAGTTAGGAATTGTGAGGCTGCTACAACTGCATAGTTCATTTTTGAAAACATCATAAGTAGATTTGGATGTCCAACAATTTTGATGAGTGATTAAGGCACACACTTTCTGAATCACACTATTCAGGCCTTGACGGAGGAATTTCAGATACAACATCATAAGAGCACTCCCTACCACCCACAAGCTAATGGTACAGTGGAGGATTTTAACAAGATTCTAGAAAATTCTCTTACTAAGATCTGTAACAGCCAAAGAGATGATTGGGACCTCAGGGTTAATGCTGTATTATGGGCTTATTGGACTACATGTAAGAAACTTACAGGACACACACCTTTCAGCTTGGTGTATGGACAAGAGGCTATTATGCCTATGGAATATATTATTCCCAAGTTAAGAATTGCTCAAATTACTAAGATCGCTGATATAGAGACGATGAATGAAAGATTAGCACAGCTGCTTGCCTTAGAAGAAGACAAATTCATCACATGATTTCATCAAAAAGTGCAGAAGGCATGAGAAAAAGTTTGGCATGAAAGGCACATCAAGAGCAAGATTTTTCAGATAGGAGACCTAGTGCTCCTTTACGACAACAAGTTTGTTAAGTTTCCAGGGAAGTTCAAGACAGATTGGTTGGGGCCGTATCAGATTCAGCAAGTCATAGACGGAGGTGCCGTTCAGCTTAGTAAACTGAATGGGGAACTTGTTCCTACTTTGATCAATGGCAGTAGGCTTAATTCTTATAGTGATAGCCACTCCACCTCTAAAC
>LPNX010020441.1:0-62040 GCA_001517045.1 Pseudotsuga menziesii | reverse complement strand
CCCCCCCCCCCCCCAAAAAAAAGGTTCTAAGTAGGAGGAATCGTAGCAGGAAAGTTTATTTGACGCAAGTCATAGGACACTTGTGGAGTTTTTGAACGTTGCAGAGTCTCACGCCAAATTTTTGGTCCAGGACGATGCGGTGTGACATCGTAGCGAGGTGATGTTCCCCGTGCCACGAAGACAATTTTGAAAAGGGACAAAGGGCCAATCACTTCGCCCTCTGACAAGCAATTAATCTCAATATGACAGGTATATGTTGCCCTAGATTTGGAAACAGTACAAGGATTGTCCTAGATTTGGTAAATCTTGGTCGAGACCGGTGCCTGTACACAATTTTCAAGGGAGATTTGATCGTATTTTTAGCACTTAATGAGGATTGGGGCACTGGGCGTTGTCTTGTCCATGCAATAAATGGCACCAATGGGTCCAGCTTAAGCGACCATCGCTTCAGAGATTATCGCCTTCATTTCAAATACACAGATCATTCAAACAGAAGGGTTACTTTTGCGATTTCTGAGAGTTATAGAGCAATTTGTAGAAGTTTTCCCTGTGCAGAGATACTCTAGTTACAAAGTGCTAGTTTCCCCATTTTTGCAGCCATTACCAGTCCAGAGTACTGCACCAGATGGTTTATGTCCGAGAAGGAACCTTTAGAAGACGTTGTGCGACGATTCTAGTGTGGTGGCCTCGAGTCTGCTATGACGCCGCCGCCTAGGGTTGTGAAACTAGGTGTACCACAGGTCAGGCAGATGCCAAGGATGAAGAGTCAAGCTCAGATAGTAGAAGAGTCCATCCCAGAGCACGAAGAAGAATTTCATATGGGAACAGTATACATTGTGCCGCGAGTTGAGGACGCACCAGAGGTAACCATTCCCAAGGGTGCTAAGTTTCCTATTCTGCTACCGCCGATTGATCCTCGTGTAAAGGAATATGGAGAACTGTTAGGATATGTCCCTGTTCTCAAATTTACAAACTATAACCTTGGAGATAGTAAGACATATCCTCAGTTTCATCCGGATTAGTATCTTACGGTTCAGAGGAGCCCGAGGACCACCTTAGCAGATAATATGATGAGTAAGAGCTCAGATGACGTAGATAAAAAAAACAGTTGTTAAGGATAACATGGAAATGAAGATGGATATTCAAGTTATCCCTCGGAATGACTCTACTCAAAACACCTCAGCCACTGGTGATGTGAAATTCAGCATGCAGACAAAGGCTTGTTCTCGGAATGGAATTCATGGTTTGTATAGTTTTCGTATGAAAGGATCCAGACCAAATGAAATGTTTGAGAAGGCTGGAAGATATAGATTTATATTTTTTTTGTGATACAAGTTCTAACCCAAATAAAGAGGAAAATATATCTGTGGAAGGCTTCTCAAAAGCTCAAAGATCCTTAAAGGAGCTACTGATCGACGAAGAGACCTATATGCAACTTTGGAGTATATCTTGTGTGAGGGATTCGATGGTGATCCAGGTGAAGTGGTCACTTGAAGGTAAGGAGTCGTATTCGCTCAAGGATGGCAGAGAAATATTGGAGGCTGATAATAGGGCTAGGAGTTCTCGTGATACCAGGGATTTGAATCCTTATGATGAAGAAATGGATGGTAGGTCTCGCAAGCAACTAGAGCATGAGCATGACAATGAGGGAAGGAAAGATAAGAGAGATCTACAAACTAATTTTACAGAAGATGATGCCAAAGATGATAGAAAGCACAAAGGAGAAAAGAGACAATGGCCAAAATGGAGGAAGACCACAAGGCACAGATTGCTGATCTTGAGGCTCGAGCAGCAGGAACGCCTGAGGCAGACAAGGAAGCAAGGGTGCAGGCCTTTAGACTCACTTCAATGCAAATGAAGTGTCATATAGATGATGCAGAGTCATTGCTAGCTGATGTGACGAAGACATGGTCGGAGCTAGAAGAGCTCCCAGATAGACTGGATTTGCAGCAGAGCATCCAAAACATAGAAAATGCAGTAGCAGCAATGAAGGAAGAAGTCAAGAGCTTAGGAGCTCTTGCAAATATGAAGAAGACGACATAGATGAACCGTTTGCAACAGGAAGTGCAGCAGTTGCGAGAAAAAGAAATACAATTCAATAATATGCTTCAACCGTATCAGGAACAAATCGCAGAGCTGGTCGATGCGGTTGAGCAGAAGGTCAAGGAGTTCACTACAAGAAAAAGTGAAATTGATAGCACAGAAGACCCCCTAATTAGTCAAGTTATGCTTGAAGTGGCACAAGACTGTGTCGAATCTATGGACAAAGATGTTACAGGACTCAGGGAGAGATTCTCTAGGACTTCACAGGAAGCCAAGGAGAAGCTACAGAAAGAGAAACTAGATGTTAGTGGCTCGGGGATGAGCCAAAAGTAAGTGTTAGGGGACTGTTGGAGCAGGGCCCCATAGCTATAGGAAAAGCTGCTATATCGGAACAAGAAAGTCAAAGGAAATAGTACCTGAAGCGGTCGAGAAGAGAGCTCAACCACTGCATTTAAGGCAACGACGATGACAGGAGGGCTCATCTACCCTCATGAATGGAGAAGGAGCAATGGGTCGAGGTATTAAAGACAAAGGACAGAAGGGGAGCAACCAAGGAAGCGGTACCCATACCCACGATCAATGCCGAAAATCGTGGAAGATTGCAGAGAGCTGCAGTGTGACCAATAAGGGGCAGTTCAAAGTACAGATAGGGCAACTATCACAGTTAGGGTTTTGGGTTACTGTTGGGATAGGCCCACAGTTTTGTATCACGGTGAGACCTTCGGGCCACCTATTTAAGCATGTATTCTGTATTATGAAGGGTTATACAGTTAGAGAAATAGATAGTTAGATGGTTAGAAAGTTATATGGTCAGCTAGTTAGTTGGTCGTCTGTTGTGTAAGATATTGAGAAAGAGTCGAGCTCTGGTTCTGTTGTTAAAGCTGCAGTTATCTTATTGTAACCAGCAGCCGACTCCTTGAGCATGAATGTAACAATCCACATGGATTGAGAGAGAGAGAGAGAGAGAGGATATATTGTAAGAAGAAAGCATAATAGGAAGAGAAGAGATCTAAGAGAGAAGGGCTCCCAGCTGAGTGTGTGGAGTTTCCCAGAAGATCTCAAGTTGCATAAAAGGTTGCAGTGAAACTATGTTACTCTCTCTAGTTATAATATAAATACAGTTCCTGTGGACGTAGCTTCCTCCCTGGAAGTGAACCACGTAAAATCCGTGTGTTGTGTGACTGTTTCATGTGATTGTGCTATACTTATTTGGTATCTGTTATTCGTTACATGAACGTTGCTTATCAGTTAATGAATGCATGTATGCTATCCTTCAGTTTACAGTAACATAGAAGGTTAAATGCAAGTTGAATGTGTCGAGTACTCTGTATATGAGTTTATCAGTGCTTGATTCATGATAGTAGCAGCTACTGTGTTAAGTGACTTCTGTATATTTAGTTCAGTGAGTTGAGTGTGATTGATGTTAAGCATGTTAAACTGTAGAAGCTTATGCGAAGTTGTTTAACACCTTGATGAAGGTTAATTGAGCTATTATAACCAGAGAGGAAGCCTCTGGACCTTGAGAGTTGACGAGCATATTAAGTCTTACTGCAGGAAACATCGCGGAGTAGAAAGGCGATATCGCACCGTCGGAGGAGCTGCGGTGTGAGATATCACAGGTTAAGAGTTGAGGAGAAGAGTAAGTTTGCGCATCGTCCTAGAAGCTGCGACCCGATAAGAGTAATTCCCATAGCAGAGTTAGCTAGAAAGAGAGAAACAGCCCGTGCAGAGAGATCCCACTGGTTAAGTAGAGTCAATAGGACTTAGGATGCTACAGAACCTGGTTGAGGAAACGTGATTCTTCAGCCACCCCATCTAGGATCACTTCGGGTGAGACTTCAGGCCGTTTCGCGGTCTGTCACCGAAAGGGCCAGTGAGCTAGGGGTTTTGTTGGTACAATAAAGTAAAACTGGGTCTGCACATTTAAGCCAACAGACCACCATAGGACTGATCCATTCTGATTCTTCGACTGGCTCAATGATTCCAACATCCAACATCCAATCGAGCTCAGCCTTGACTCTTTCTTTGTATTGCGGATTTAGGCGATACGACCTTTGTTTTGTTGGTTTCACATCTAGATTTAACAAAATCTTCATGTCTACTAGATCACCCAGTATCCCCTTAATTTCTGAGAACTTCATCGAAAAGAGATCCTAAAACTCATCCAGCAGATCCGTGATCTTTGCCATGGTCTCTTCATCCCAATAGGACCCAACACTTGCAAATTTTAGATTCTCCTTCGTCCCAATGTTAACTTTTCTTATCTTCAGTAATTGAGTCATAGGATCGGTCAATTTATATGGTGTTGTGACATCCGTACTCCCTTATGTTTTAGGAATATTGATAAACTATAGCTCATCGTCATCCTCAAGTTCACCAGATACATTATAACATTCCATCATCGACTACATGTGGCAATGCGCATGTGGGTCCACAGGATATGCGTCTGGCACAACTTTTAATACCACATCCCGGATGATTTGCAGTGCATTATTGACATCAGGAATAGAATATGTGAAGCTAAATGTATGCGCAAAGCAAACTGTCAGCTATTCCCAAGTGGTTATTTCTCTGCACAACTCCGCTGATATATACCATGACCTTGGAATTTTGTCCAAGGTGTGAACAAAGGCATGGACCCATTCATCCTTCAGTCGTGATGCCCACAACGTTTGGAATTCCATCAAATGGCTTCTAGGGTCATTTCACTCATCATAATTCCCAGTGTGATATACTTCTGTGTCTCTAAAGTGAACTTTCATCAACCGTCAACACTGCGCCCATCCAGTAATTGCCTTTTTATGAGTCGCCCACCCACATGTTGGAGTAGCCTTCATTGCTTCTTCCATCGCCAACAATCGCTGCGGTTCTGAGAATTTTTCTTCAAACTCCATTAAGAACGCAGAAAGATTAGGTATCCCTTCATAAACTAGTAATTCGACAACCTCAGTTGTGACATGTCACAACAAATGCGTGTTCAGACCACATTTCCTGAAGGACATCTCATGCACGCAATTTTTCCAGTTTTCTAATGTATCCTCTGAATCAGAAGACGTAGAACTAGCGCTACGCCAACCGAGTTCTTCGTCAGCATTGGGGGGGATGTAATCTTTAGAAATTTTGTAAGCATGATCCCATCCCTTGACAACTTTGTCTTTCACTGGTTCGATATATCGTCATCCTTCATTTGGATCCATAGGAGCGATGAATCGGATGTCTTGATTCTCAAATGTCGTAAGACTTAATATCATTGGCCATCAGTGTCTTAAATCTTTGATCGAAGTCCCAAACAGTCTTATTAGGAAACTGCTTAATCTCTTTTAACTCAGTAATATACTATGCTTCAGATTTGGGCTTTCTGAATTCTTCAATTAGTCCCTTCCTGACTTCATCCAATATATTTGCAGATGTCCTCATAGGAACTTATATGAATTTCATGTACCAATCTAGCGCACGACCCCGAAGAGTAGTCACCAATTGGCCTTTCTTGACATCATCATCAGTAGTTTTCCTGACTATCCATATTGCTTTGCATAGAAACCAATACTGCTTAGGATCGTCAGTCCCATTCCCATGAAACAGAGATAATTTTGTATCGTTGCCCGCCATACTAGGCCTTCTTTCTACAGATGCTGAATTACCACTAGAATGCTGCTGGCATGTTGGGCAAGTCGATGTGGAACTTGTGTTTCATCCTGAATTTGGAGTAGTGCAGAGAGAAGTGGGTACGTTGCTACTAGGTTTTGAACTTACCACTATTATGGGAATAGTTTGGGTATGGTCGTCCTCTTTGTCATTGTAGGGTCACTTCGTCCCGTGTGGTTGTCCTTCACAGTCTTGCGTTTCGATCGTAGTAGGACCTTCCCCTGTCCTTTGCCTCTTCTCTTGTCGAAACCTTTCTCCTCCCCTCATAAAACCACTTTCTTCCTTAGATTCCCTCACAGTCTCGTCAAAACTTGAACCCTTCTACCCTTGTCTTCCCATTCGTCTCCTCCCTTTAGTCGCGGTATCCACCGCCTCCGCACACTGGAGTCCTACTACTCACGGTGCATCTTCAATATACCCTTTTCACAGACAAGCATTTTAATTAATAATTGTAGCGACAATAAGAACGTACCTCTAGGTATATTGAAAAATTCCCTTTCTACTTCACTGTAAGACTTGGTAGTGTCAACTGCAAACTCAGTGATATATCCTTCTAGGATACTATCCAGCCAGACCTCAACAGCTTGCGATGCTCTTTTGTTAGTTTCTTGCAGTTCCTGGATCAATTCAGGGGTGCAGGATGTTGGTTCTGCTCAAAAAATTGTTTTCTTGTATGTGAATTGCACCAACCACTCATACAGTATGATGGGGAACTACTCGTGAGGGCCGTCGTGTATGTATCTCGCTAACCACTTATCTGTCATCAGTTTAGGGTTCTGATTTTTTGCTTTAGTGAATTCTCGTAGCTTCTAATCAAACCAATCTTGAATTTCCTGTCACGTCGGATATTCTCCTCTTAGTTACAACAAGGTCTCGACAACGGAACCATTTGTTGGCGCAAACCCAACCAAAAAAACCCAGTCGACAGGGCTCCCCACTCTATCGACACTCGACTCACTGCGATCTCCCTGAGCACCGTCCCAGATAGGTTTTACCCTGTCCAGCAACACCAGCGAAGTGGATGAAGTCTCACCCGAGATGTTCGAGGGAGGGTTGACTAAACCAAGTTTCCGTTGAAATAGAAGAGGACTATGGGCATCGACAATTCATCAACTTATTTATCAGATCTGACTAGTTGTTTAATCATTCATAGAACAATTCGTCATCACTCTTCAACATATCACATCATTCATTCATAGCAGAAGTATCATATAACAGAAATAACCATACTATTGCACAAACATATCTAAGAAGATAACATCATTCATAAGTAGTAAACATTGCATCATAGGTCCATGTTGCACAAGCTCACCACTGGATTGCAAAAACAGAAATAAAATATAGAAAGGGATGAAAGATAACAATATTTCAGATCAACCCTCGTGTTTTCATATTACTTATGCGCAATAAATCACAGATCCAAATTAGACAACAACTCAATCCTCAGTATAGAATTCCTGTGATGAACATAATCACTATCTCCATCTATCTCTTTCTTCGATGATTCTTATTTTCACAATTCTTCTTCTAGTTATAGGCTTTCACCTTTACATTCATGGTCCACTGCTAACTAACTCCTAACTAATTCTACCAACTAATGACCAATATCCACAAAATATGGTCAAAAGTACAAAAAGTGACACAAAATATTCAAAAATAGTATATTTTGTGCCTTGTGCGCTATCTTTGTCTTGCGCGGTGTCTTTTGAGCAACTAACTGATCCTCAACCCCTTTCTAAAACTGAGTGCGCATAATAGTAGGAAAGGTTGAGTCGATACAGGCTATGTGTGGATCAATAGTAGAGTAAATTAGGAAGATAACAGGGATAAGATCAAAGAGATTGAGAGGGAGGAAGAGCCTGTAAAGGTAGAGAATAAGATCTTAAGCAGAGTCTACAACATAGTGCATAGATGAAAGGTGCATCTATTGCCTCATGCTAGATGAAAAGCACCTTTTGGTTTTTACCCGGATGGGTTTCCATGTTATATTCTGTGTATATGTGTGAATGCTGAATGTGTCCAAGATATATGTGTGAATGTTGAATGTGTCCAAGATATATGTGTAAGTGTTGTATTGAATGAATAACTGTAGGTTTGATCATAAATGAATATATGTATGATGGCTACATTGTATTAACTAGATATTATTATGCTACATGTTTGCTGTTTTTTAACGAGTTGCATAAGAAAGCTGGGGCAGAAGGGATGAACCTGGGTTAGGATCCTTGGAAGAGGGATAGAAAATCCAAAAATAAGGCACTACTACTGGTCAATGGATGATATAAGGCTAATTGGGTTAGGATACTTACCCAAATAGGGGTGTCTTATAGGTATAAACTAGGTTCAACAGACATGTTTGATGTAAAAGATGTAGTAGAGGAGAGTCACCTATATTCCAATTTAAAGAATTATGCCTATAAGGATGGTCATGCGTGGAGAAAATATGTGATATCACTGCAACCTAATCCTGCACACATAGAAATGATATCATAACGTAAAAAATAAATTGGAAAGAAAACCAATAGAGCAAGTAGCATACAACAAATATATGACATGAATTATATGCATTGAAATGATGACAGGAAAACATGGGCTTCCATAAAAAGTTATCAATCACAAAAGAGCATTGATGTGACTGAGAAGATCATAGAATAAGGAATCCAATGGTTAAAACTATGGGTCATATGAAGGTTTTATGAAGCTACACAGAGAAAAATAAATTACCAATTAAATCTATAAATATGGTGGGTCCCACCAAATCATGAGTGATAAGATCATCCAAATATGCAAGGATAATATTGATCATGTCGTGGAAACAGTATGGCATGGCATGCTGGAATGTAGCTACGATGTTTTTTAGATTGAAAGGTATGACTTGGTAAGAAAAGGTTCTCGAAGGTGTGGTAAAGGCAGTATTGTTTTGGTCTTGAGAACGAATCTGGATCCGATCATAGCTAGAGAAGGAATCGATAAAGGAGAGGACTTCATGGTCCACACATGTATCAAATATTTATTTGATAAAGTGGGTTGGTTAGATTTCCTTGGGGAATCTTTATGGAGATCTTTAAGGTCGATAGAAAGATGAATGGTTCCTTGTTTTTTGATGATAGAAACTAGATGGGTACTAATGTGTTATAGGCAAGTAGATAGATGAATCATGTCTTACAAAGTTTGTTGATTTTAGCATTAACAAATGAATATTTGGAAGGGTGAATATGCCTTTGTTTTTGGCACATAGGATTTACATTGGGCCATGTTTCAATGAGACGTTGCACAATGACTCGATCTAGTCTTGGAATTTCAACATAATATGAGGTAAAAATGTCACAAAATTATTGGAAGAGGGATTTATTGGATGCAACCTCCTCATAAGTGTAGGGAGCACCAAGTAAAATGTTTTTAGTGAAACTAGGTTTAACCAAAATTTCCATTGAATGGTGGATGAGATATTGGCCATATTTCCCTCCTTAAAGGCATACAGAGTGGGAATAGTATTTTTAAACCAATTAATATGTCCCAGGGTTATGTGTAGCATCCCCGACCCTTCGACTGACGAAGAGGACGCTACCATGGCCTTAACCATCTGGGCAACCAGCCCCATGAACATGTGCATTCATAAAATACTGAAATGCTGAAACAAAATGCTTGAACTAGAACATGCATACATGATCATTTATCATACACAACGGAAGCAACATGCATTCATACAAGCATTCAACATGTTCATCATATTCATTGACAGTAATTAATATTGCAGAAGTAAAATAGACAAAATTACTTATCTTATAAAGAACTCATTCCACAACCAGCTATGTCGCTACAACGTTCCACCCAACCATAGGCCAGCGTGCTCCTTAATCTCTTAGCAACACTGCCACCCCCGAGTTGGGCATGATTCTTCGAAAAATAAGGAACAAAGAGGCTTACACATAGCCAAGGATACACAAAACATAGCCAAGCCAACACAGTTGGGTTTATCAGGCCATCAACAAGACAGCCAATCCAACATGGTCGGGTTTATCAGGCCATCAAGGAATTGGGAAAGGATAAATGCTAAGCTGGTGAGCTCATTACAGAGCTAGGAACACCTACACCTGAACTAGCTTGACTTCTAAGACACCCACACACACCCAACATAAGGAATCAGTCCCTTCTCTGCTACATAGTCCCTCAGGCCCTCACTTCCCTTCCAATGCTATTCAGGGGTTTTGGAGAAGAAAGCCAGCCCTCTAGCTTTGTCTGTGTGGTTTCCAAACACACCAGGTTTCTAAAGCAACTCAAGCCCTCATCCCTACTCCATAACAGTCCAAAGACCAACCACTGCATACATGCAGTCACACAAGCGATTCACAGCTTTGGCAAGGAAAACAAATCCTGAGTCATTCTTGGCCCTATCGTGGCCAAAACAACTCCCAAAACAATCTACAGCAGCACCCAAGATGTAAAGAAGACCACAACAAACACAACCAACAAACGTGGGGAAAGAACAACGACCCGTTCTCAACAATGAAGTCACCGGGGAACTTACACAATCCGAGGATGGAAAGAAAAACCAAGTTCACAGCTGGGCAGAGGAAAAAATATGTATAGACCACAAATTGGTAAGGAAAAACATACACACGACAGAAAAATGTGAATGGACCTTTACAGGGAAATCGTGGGTGAAAGTGACCGAACGACCCCCAGCTTGCTCTCTGTAGAAGACACAAATGACCATTGAGACATCTCCCTCTCCTGGCTGCGTGAGATCAAAATAGAAAATAATCCCTCTATGTGAGAATGAACAACAAGGGAGAGAATGGCATAGTCGTGAGAGTGGAGAGTCTGCCTCTAGTGATGGCAGTGGTGGTTTCCTTAGCCAACGTGAGGGTCAATCCGCTGGTGGAGTGTGCATGTGGGCAAGGACTGACAGTCCTGCCACACTCCACTCCCCAGCCATAACTACCCCAACTAACAACAAAACTTTTAATGGTGGTAGTTGGATAAGACAAAATAGTGACACATGGCTTTTCCCCCCCCATAGCCCAAGGTTTGACATCCCTCACCCTTATCCTTATGAGGATCATGCCCCTTCTCAATTAAGTTGCGGCGAACATAGCTGGTTGGGGTTCATTTTAATTAAAGATGCATATTTACATGATGACAAAACTTAATATATGGCGTATACCATGCTAGACCATCGACAATGATTCCGTTCACTGAAACATAACACAATTAAATTGATGACGGGGATTTTGATTTTAGCTCCACACCATGATTCATTACATTATATACATCATGTACGTTTATTGCAACGGGGTCAAAACTGGGGTCAAAACCGGGGTGTTACATTCCCCTCCCCCTTCAATAGCACTGTCCTCAGTGCTTTACAAAATTGAACAAAATGCTACACTGGTATCACCTCAGTGTTCCACGGAATTGAACAAAAATGGATGTTCCAACCGCATGGCATCCTCCAGCTCCCACGTAGCCTCTTCAGGTCCGTAGTGCTCCCATTGCACCTTTACCTGCCCTATGGCCCGGTTCTGGAGCATTGTGACCTTCCTGTCGAGGATGTGCATTGGATCTATTTGGAACTCTCCCTTGGGTTCCACCTGAATCACATCCCAATTTATCACATGGTTAGGATCATGTACATATTTCTTAAGCAAAGAAACATGAAAAAAATTATGAGCCCTAGTGCTAGCAGGCAATGCAAGTCTATATGCAACGGGCCCTATTCTTTCAAGCACTTTAAATGGCCCACAATATCTTGGTGACAGCTTGGAGCAACTTCCAAGCTTCAAGGAACTCTTCCTTGCCCTCACTCTGAGGTAAACATGATCCCCAACACTGAACTCCCTGTTCACCCTATGCTTATCTGCATAGCTTTTCTGTCTGTCCTATGCTACTTTCATATTTTGCCTGATGTTTACAACCTATTGCTCCATTTCCCTGAGCAATTATGGTCCAAGCACAATCCTATTCACTGGATAATCCCAAGTCACAGGTGTCCTACACCTTCTTCCATACAAAGCTTCATATGGACTCATCCCCAACGATGCCTGTAGTCCATTGTTATAAGCAAACTCTACCAAGTGTAAGTAATCTTCCCACTTGGTTGGTTTGTCCATTACGTACATGTGAAGCATGTCTTCAAGCACCTGATTAACTCTCTCTGTCTTCCCATCTGTCTAAGGATGGTATGCAGTGCTGAAGTTTAGCTTTGTACCCAAATTTGCAAACAACCTCTTCCAAAAGTTGGAAGTGAACTTGACATCTCTGTCAGAGACTATTGCCTTCGGTAACCATGCAATTTGAAAATATCCTTCATGAAGATCTTTGCAATGTCATCAGTCTTATGCGTAGATTTAATCGGTATAAAATGCACTTCCTTTGTCAATTTGTCCACCACAACCATGATGGAATCGTGTTGTCTCCAAGTCATCGGCAATCCTATAATAAAATCCATGGAAATAACTTCCCATTTCCATTCCGGAACTGGCAAGGGTTGCAACAAACCTGCTGGATGTTGATGCTCAATATTTACCTTTTGACATTTCATACACCTCGAAATGTACTCAGCCATATCCTTTTTCATTCCTGGCCAAAAGTACTGCCTTCTAGCTGTAGCAATTGTCTTTTGGTATTCTGGGTGACCAGAGTACAGAGTTTGATGGATTTCATCCATAACAACTCTCCTCAAATCTGCTATATCTGGAATATAAATTTTGCCTTTATAAGTGAGAAGTCCATCTTCTTCCAATTTATATTCCTCATACGTCTTCTCAAGACTTTGCTGATGCAATTTGTCTTTTACCTGCTCACATAATTCATCTCCAACAACATGATTAACAATCTGCTGCCTCAAATCTGATTGGAAAATACTAAGAGGTGCCACATGCATTTCTTGCATCTTCCTGCTGAGTGCATCAGCTACCTTGTTTTCTTTTCCTTTTATGTGCTTGATATCGAAATCAAACTCACATAAGAATTCCAGCCATCTTGCTTTCCTAGCATTCAGAGTAGGCTGATCAAACAAATACTTCAGTCCACAGTGATCTGTTCTGAGCTCAAATCTCCTGCCCATCAAGTAATGTCTCCACATCTTGAGGGCATGTACTATGGATGCAAGCTCTAGATCATGAGTGGCATAGTTCTTCTCATGCTCCTTCAGTTTTCTCGACTCATAACATATCACGTGGTTTTCCTACATAAGGACTCCTTCGAGCCCTTGTCCACATGCATCGGTACACACCACAAAATCTTTCTCTGGATCTGCAACCTTCAATATAGGTGCATTGGTGAGAAGATTCTTCAACTACTGGAAGCTTTCTTCACACCTCGATGTCCATTTGAACTTCATCCCCTTCTTTTGAAAAGAAGTGATGGCATGTGCAACTTTGGAGAATCCCTCAATGAATCTCCGGTAGTATCTTGCAAGTCCCATAAAAGATCTTACATCTGTCACATTTCTTGGAGTAGGTCAATTCATAATGGCTTCAATCTTTTCAGGGTCCACAGATATACCCTCTTCTGAGATAATGTGACCCAAATACTGAATTCTATCTCTATAGAAGTCACACTTGCTCAGTTTTGCATACAGTTGATGCTCCCTGAGCAATTTCAATGTCAATCTCAAATGCTCTTCATGTTCTCCCTCATTCTTAGAATAAACAAGAATGTCATCAAGGAAAACAAGAACAAACTTATCCAAATATCTGCTGAAGACACTATTCATAAGGCACATAAATGTAGCTGGTGCATTTGTGAGACCAAATGGTAACACTAAAAACTCATAATGCCCATACCTTGTCCTGAAGGATGTCTTATGGATGTCTTCATCCTTGCTTCTTACCTGATGGTAACCAGACCTCAAGTCAATCTTAGAAAATACCCTTGCTCCCCTCATTTGATGAAAGAGGTCATCAATCCTAGGCAAAGGATATTTATTCTTCACTGTAACCTTGTTCAATTGTCTGTAATCAATACATAACCTTAGTGTACCATCTTTCTTCTTTACAAATAGAACCGGTGCTCCCCAAGGAGACACACTCGGCCGAATATACTTCTTTTCCAACAACTCTTGCAGTTGCATCTTCAACTCTAGCATCTCCGGTGTACTCATCCTGTAGGGTGCCTTGGACACTGGTGCTGCTCTTGGCATAAGTTCAATTGTGAAATCAATGTCCCTCTTTGGAGGAAGCCTTGGAATCTCATCAGGAAACACATCCCTGAACTCCTGTAACACCTGATAGTCCTCCAACCTAGGATTTCATCATTTGATGTCTCCAAAATATGAGCTGCATACAACTGGCAACCCTTCCTATAGAACTTCTTTAACTGCATTGCTAAAACCTGCCGTACCAAAACCTTTCACAACTACTAGGTTCTCTTCTTCATTCATGCATTCGAAAGTCTTATTGTAACAGTCAATCTTCACCCTGTGAGCTTCTAACCATTCCATTCCAATGAGAACATCATAGGAACCAAGTAGTAGAACATTCAGATCTACACAAGTGACCAATCCATCCATGACCAATGGACATTTCTCCACCACTTCACTAACCTTTCTCTTAGTTCCAGTGTCTAGTTGAACTAACCAAGGATTCCTATGCTTTACTTTCTTAAAAGCACAAATCTCCACTACTCTAGGAGTAATGTAACTGCGGGTAGAACCAGGGTCAATCAAAACAGAAACAGATTGCTCAACAATATTACCTGCTACTTCAACCACAGTCGACTGGTGATCTTCCTGGCGGTCCTCCAGTGCTGCATAAATCCTAGGGACTGCCCTTGCTACTTGACCCACTATTTCTGCTCCTTGAATGTTATAAGCTGGCCTTGCACTCTCATTCTCGAGTGGACAATTTCTGCGCATGTCGGGTCCTCCACATTTCCAACATTGAAGTGGTCCTCTATTATGTGGTGGATCCTTAGGCTTTTCTCCTGTCGCTCCAACTGGTTTACTCGTAGCTTGGGATGGCTGCTTTTCCTGATTCTTGAAGTTAGAAGGTTTGAAACCTTTCTTTCTTTGGTCAAACTTCTCATTCTTCTTGTCCTTCCATGCCTTATGGTAATCCAGCTTACCTTTGCTTTTCTCATAGCAATACTTAGCCTTCCTTATTGCTTCTTCAAGAGTTCTAGGTTCATAAAACTCAATTCTATATTTGTAAGACTGAGGCAATCCACTCAGAAAACGTTGGACCTTCACTTTTTCATCTCTGATGTACTGGACATACCTCAACAGCTCCAAAAACTTGTTTGCATATTCTTCCATGGTCCGCTGTCCCAATATCAGCTCATGGAACTCCTTAATCTTGTCATCATAATATATGTTAGAGAGGTATTTCTGCTTGAAATACTTCTTGAACTGTTTCCACTTAAGTCTCCTTTCATTGATCCTCTTTACTTGCTTGAAGTGTTCCCTCCAAATGGATGCCCTGCCATTCAGATTGAATATGGCAACTCTTGCCTTCATTTTTCCTGAATAGTCATGCACTTGAAAGTACTTCTTTATTCCAAGAAGCCAAGATTCAGCCTCTTGTCCAGTCTTTACCTCACCATCAAATGTAGGAGGTTTAGCTTTCTTAAATTCATCCTCAAAGCGATCCTTATGGTGTCTCTTTCTTTTTCTTTTATGAGAAGAAGAACTGGAATCCCCGTTGGATTCTTCAGAGTCAGATGATCCACTAGAAGTCCTTCTCCTTCTCCTAGTGCTGCTCTTACTGCCTTCTGGTCTTGCTGTACCTCGTCCAGAGTCTATCTTTCTTTGCAAGTCTGTCAAACTCTGCAACATTGCAACATTCAACTGATGCTATTCTTCCTGGGCTTTGATCAAGCTTCTCATGGTGGCTGCAACATCTGATGGTGTCTCTTGGAATCTCCTTCCATTGGACTCAATGTCATCATTTCCATTATGAAAATTTTCTCCCATGGCATATTCTGCTCGCTCGTAAGAATCCTGAGCATCATACCCATCATGGGTTCTCATGATTGAACCACCTCTGGCTTTACCACACTGTTCTCTCTGGAGTACTGCTCTTGGAAGTTATCTAAAGTTCTGCAAGGGGGTGTTGGAACAACATGTTCATCCCATATTCGAATCCTTTGAATAAAGTAGGTGTAGTTATGATGACAATTGAAGATCAACTAAACACTTGATGTTAAATTTCATGAACCATAGATCTACAAGCCAAAATGAGAGCTATATGAAAATAAGGATGTAGTGGAACTATCAAATCAATGTAAACTGAACAACAAATTCTTGACAAAACTTTCACATAAATCAGACAAGTATTGCACAGATTATCATTACATCAATATTCATTAATTAATCAGTAATACAATAGTCATACAATAAATAGAATTCGAATATTGTGGATAAGACTCGAATTCACTAACTCAACCTGACTTTTGAGCTAACTCAGTGTGGAAATAATCACAGCTGGAGCTCACTAGTTAAATCTAGATAACCAGTCAGTCTACAATCAATTAACTGGTGATGGTATGTGAGGGTAGGTGAATAACAGTGCCCACACTCCCATGAATCATGCAAATCAGTGCTAATCTAATTAATTGTGATCTAACTATTGGTAACTGGAGCATAACTGAGCATGACTGACTACCTACCATAGGGAAATGAAGGTGATAGCTGGTGGTACTCAGAGTGGGTTCCTATAATGTAGAGATTGGTCCCTAGGCCTCCTAAACTCATGCAATCAGGTGTAGTAAGTGGAATATGCCCCTTAGGTGTGTCCCCCATGCATTAGTTGGTGATGATGACCTCCTAAGCTAGGAAAAAATGAACAAATAGACTATGTGGCTAAAGGGAGGATTAATTAATCCTAACATCGCCCCTTAATCCTAACTTTGGAAAACTTGGGCCTTGGAAACTGGGCCAAAAGTCACCCATATGATCTAAATGAAATAAAATACTGCTTAATAAACAAGGAAAATGGGGAAAATCGACTTCTCCCTCCCCTAAAAATAAGAAGGAAATCAGGAAACAAGCTTCCATACATAAGATAATTTTTTTCTCTTTGAGCAAAAACTTGTGGAATTTTTTTTGCAATCTGCAACTTTGTGGAGTAGTAATGCAAAATCTTGTTTCTTCTGTGCATTAGCATCCCGGGACTGTGCATGTGAAATTTCCCATCTTCTTCCAATCTGATGATAAATAGGATAAGGTTTGTTGTCTTTGTCTCTTATTTCTATCAGAATAGTGACTTGATCCAATTTGTTCTTTAGTGGGTCAAATTGTGGATCAATCCTCATCATCAAGTAGCATCTCTCAGGAAGCTTGCTGCACCTCACTGAAGGAAGTGAAACTGAGTGAGATAGCGCAACATATTCATTATGATACTGGGACCTCATTCTTCTTTTGTCATCTGGATCCCCAACAACATTCCTAGCTACTTCAATGAGCGTTTGGGCCCATTTAG
Organism: Pseudotsuga menziesii; assembly: GCA_001517045.1. NCBI lineage: Eukaryota > Viridiplantae > Streptophyta > Pinopsida > Pinales > Pinaceae > Pseudotsuga > Pseudotsuga menziesii. Next base: position 44,929 of record LPNX010020441.1, on the reverse strand, counting down.
GCTTTTGATTTGGAATAAGAGTTGGATCTGGATCTATATAGTCTTGAGGCTCAATCTCAATATCAAGATTAAGTTGATATTGTTGCTCGTATTCTGAATCGAAAACATTAGACAATACATCATTAACAAAATGTTTAGATAGAATGTTTTTACCTCCCCTTTTGAATGGCAGTTGAGGTTGTATTGGATCTGAGTATGATAAAAAGTGTGAGAATTCATATGCCTTGGTGGCATGGTTTGCAACACCCTTCACTATAATATTCCCAGTTGAGATATCTGAGATCTCCATTGAGTCAGGACTAAATACTACTCGCTTTGGTGAGCCAGTATAATATATCATCTGGTATATATATAACAAATTTGCAGCTAAGGAGGGAACATAATGTACATTTATGAACACTCCATGTTTTAACTTGATAGAAACCTTTCCTTCAACTCGAATTTGGGTGTCATGACCCATGTGAATACTCATACCACCAGTAGTTTGTAATGAAGAGAATGATTCTCTGGATGCAACCATATGATTGGAGGTTCCTGAATCAATGAGGAAGGCATGTGATTTTGAATAGTTAGCCTTCAGTGCATGGCATCTCTCATCATGATCTTCAGTCTTTTCTCCAGAGTGAGTCTTCCTTATGCATTCAGGGAGGGAATTATTGTGTTGCTCAAGGATTTTTTCCATCTGATCAATGGTATTCTTCATACAATACTTCTTTGCATGGTTTCCTTTCTTACAGTAAGATCATTTTCCCTTGCCATAGTTGTGATATTTGTCCTTCCCAGAGCTTGAGGATTCATCTAATGGATCAAAATCATATTTAGTTTCAATTGCAGAGTTTATTTTCTCTTTTCCTATTTTCTTCCCTTTTGCTTGCGCATTCCTAGAGTCTCCAACTAAGAGGGATTGATTCTTGGAGACATTGAGCACTCCCATTTGAATCAATTTGTCTTGCTCCTAGATTAATGACTATGCAAATGCATACAATTTGGGATGGAAACTCTTCCGCAGTGGAAGGTAGATACAAAGACTGAGAATTTTGATCCAAACTTACTCAAAATTGACAGCACAAGTTGCTCATCCTTCCTCTATATCCCACATTGCTTCCATTTCAATACTAGGGCTTTGTATTTTGAGAAGAACTGTTGAGCTATCTCGAAGCTGCTGGGTTGGAGTGAAATGAGCTCATTCTCAAGAATATGGCCTCTTCACTCATCTTGTTTTCAAAAAAAATATTCAAGCTTGTCGCATACTTCCTTCAGAGTCCTGAGTCCCTCAAGGTGAAACAACAACTCCCAGGAGATGCAGATGCACATGAAGGCGAAGGTTTCATCTAGCCTATTCAGAAATTCAAATTTCTCAACATATTGTTAGGGTTCGACTTATCTTCCCATGGTCATCCTACACATGCCTTTTTTGTGCAAGGCTATCTGCATATATTCCCTCCAATCAATGTAATTGAAGGGTGTAAGTATTCTATGTGATAGAGCAGTTGAATTCTCCATTTCAATGTATGATAATCAACAAATATTCAAGAGCTACGTAGGTAGCTGCAAAAATCACTGCAAAAAACTTCAATTCATAAACATTGGTCCATTCAAACCTTTCCACTTAGACATGTGCACTTTTTCAGAGTTCGTCACACTTGGACAAAATCCAAAGGGAGCAATGAAATGATTCCATGAATTATGTGGAAATTCAGTTGCTTCTGGTGCAAGCATGGAGGTTTCTGAGGTTTTCTTCTGGCCTAAACATAGGCTTTGATACCATGTTAAATTTCATGAACCATATATATTCAATTGAAAATGAGAGATATCTGAAAAGAAGGATGCAGTGGAATTATCAAATCAATGTAAACTGAACAACAGATTCATGACAATAATTCACATAAATTGGAAAAGTATTGCACTGATTATCATTACATCAATCTTCATTAATTAATTAGTAATACAACAGTCATACAATAAATAGAATTTGATACTGTGGATAAGATTTGAATTCACCAACTCAAACTAATTGTTGAGCTAATTCAGTGTTTAAATAATCACAACTCGAGCTCACTAGTTAACTCTGGATAACCAAATCAGTCTACAATCAGTTAACTGATGATGGTAGGTGATCTAGGTCGTGCCCAGGTGCACGCTGGGGACAACAATTGACTGAATGAGTCGAAGGAACTGTTATGGTGGAAGCATATAATAAGAACCAGCAAAGTAGGAAATACACTAGGTCGACAAGAAGTATGCGCACAAACAGTATGCAAGAATTCGAACCAATTTATTACTTCTTCTCCATGAAAGATGGAGGAATGGAAATTGATCTATATTACATTAGTGTACATGCTTATATAGGATGATGAGATGATTGGGTGACTACCCATTACATTTAGTTACAAAAGAAGTTATAACGGTTCAGAAGTTCAACCGTTGCAGACGACTGGAAGACAAAGGCATTCTGTCAATGTTCGACAATCGTCGATATTGAAAAGGCATGTTGGTATGCTGTATGTCGAGGTGGACCTGTCAAAGCTAACATGTTGAGGCGAACCTCTCGAAGTAGTCAGAGTAGTCGAAGCTGTCAAAGTGATAGACTTTGTCGAAGCTTGACAACCTGCCAACTGCTGGTTGGAGCATTCCTCCTTCCTTAGGAAACAATGGTCTCCATTGTGTATTCGTTCAGGTGAGGAAACTTGTTGGCTCTTTTAGTATCAGAGTATAATTTTTATTGTGCAGGGAGTTGTCCAACTTTAGCCACTTGAAACAAGGGAATGGAGTTCATCCTTGTATGGTGTATGCGTTGTCCCACAATGGTGTCCTAAAGAAGAGGTTCTTGAACATTTGCATGGATGTCTTCAGGTTCTGCTGTTTGCGAGTCGTTTTGTTCCAACAATGGTGCATGGTATGGTCGAAGTAGATTTACATTGAAAAATGGATGTAGGTCAGGGAATGCAAGAATTTCGAGCTGAAAATCATTTTCTCCAATATGTTTAAGGATAAAGTATGGACCATATCATAAAGGTTTCATATTTCTGTATGGATCAGTGAAGCGCTCATTCTTTAGATGTAACCAGACCTGATCCCCAATTTGGAATGAATGAGGAATACGATGCTTGTTGTGTCGGGCCTTAGATTTTTCATTATCTCATTGCAACATTTTCTATGCTTGCTTTTGAATGTTGTATATTTGATCTTTGAACTTCAATGGTTTCTCCGCTTCTCATCCTTCGAAGTCAGTGTCGTTTGACTGTGTCAAGGAACTGATTAAGTTGATAGGCGCTGAGGGTTGAAATCCATAATAGATCTCAAATGAAATATTTCCCATAGAGTTGTGTTAAGCATGATTGTAGCTGTGTTGTATGTATGGAAGGCTATCATCCCATGTTAGACGATGCTTGTGGTTGTACATGCAAATCAGTTGTACGACTAAGTGATTTACAACTTCCATCTGTCCATTTATCTGTAAATGGAAGTCTGCCGAAAAAGAAAGTATCGTGTCGAGTTGTTTCTAGAGAGTTTTCCAAAAGGTGTTGATAAATATAGCATCTCTGCCAAAAATAATGGTTGTCAAGAACCCATAATGTTTCCACACATGTTCAAAGAAGAGCTGAGTAGTTTGTTGTGCTATCGTAGTCTTCTTGCATGATATGAGTATAGCCATCTTGGAAAATCTATCGACTACTACTAATATCACGTCATGCTAATGTTTGGTAGTAGGAATATTTGTCAAGTAGTCCATAGAAATAGATTCCCATGGTCGAATAGGAACTGGAAGGGGTGTGTATAGTCCTTGTCATCGATTTGGCGGTTTAGCAATGGCACAAACCATGCACGATCTAATATACTTGTTGACATCAGATTTAAGTGAAGGCTAGTAGAAATACTTTTGGAGGATAAAAAGTGTTTTTGTGACTCCAAAATGTTCTACAGTTTTGCTTTAGTGTGCGTCCCAAATGAGCTTATGTTGGTGCTCACTGGCGGTACACAAAGATGTCCAAGATTTTATAGCAAGGTGTCCTTCAGGAATTAGTCGATAGTAGATAGTGTGTCGGTCTGAAGCTGTCGATAAATTGCAGTCTACCAAATACAATTATGGACAAGTAGTGGTGTCATAAGCCTACATACTCATCACTGTAGACAATAGAGTAATGGGTGGTTTGCTGAGACAATCAGCTGCGACATTGGATTTTCCTTTCCAATACTTAATTACCAACTGAAATTATTGTAGGTAATTAATCCACTTGAGTTGTCGAGTTGTTTGTAGTTTCGACTGGGATGAAGTGGACTACAAAGGTTTATGGTAAGCGAGGATGACCATTTTATTTCCAAGAATGTAGTGTCTCCATTGCTTAAGAGCTTGCACAATGGCATACAGTTCTCTTTTATATGTCGAGTAACTTCTAACAATGTTGCTGAAAGTCTTGGAATGAAATGCAATTGGGTGACTTGACAGAGTGATGACGATGCCAAGGGAATAGTCCGATGCATCCATCTCAGTCTCAAAGGGCTGATGCAAATCAGGTAACACAAGTACTGGTGCAGTACAAAGCTTTTTTTTGAGTTGTTCAAAAGCATGTTGTTGTGTCGGTGTCCATTTGAAGACAATTTTACCATTTCCTTTTGTCAACTGATTCAAAGGCCATGCGATGTGGCTGAAGCCAAGTATGAATCGTCAATAGAAATTTGCTAAACAAGAAAAATTATTAGTTCATGAATGTTTTGAGGAATGGGCCAATATTTGAGGATCTGTAGTTTTTCTTGGTCGACATGAATGCCTGCAGAGTCAATTTCATACCCCAAATATTTGATGTTGGTCATCGCAAATGAGCATTTCTCTATGTTTAGATATAGTCGATGTTGCTGGAGAGTATCGAAGACTTGTCGAAGCTATTGGACATGTTCTTCCCATGATCGAATGAAAATCAAGATATCTATGAGATAAACAATGACACACTTACCGATGAAAGGTCGTAGAAGGTCATCCATATATCTCATGAAGGTTACAGGTGCAATGATTAAGCCGAAAGGCATGAATAAAATTTTAAACAATCCTTCCTTGGTATTGAAAGCTGTTTTTCATACATCGGTGGACTCGATTGGAATCTGGTGATATCCCTACTTGAGGCCGAGTTTTATAAAAAAATTAGCACCTTTCATACTGTTGATGAGTTCATCAATCTGTGGAAGAGGGTATCTGTTCTTTACTGAAATTTTGTTAAGATCCCAATAGTCGATGCACATGCGCCAAGTCCCGTCTTTCTTTGTTACTAACATGACCAGGCTTCCATAAAGAGAGGATTTGGAGTGGATATGACCCTTTTCGATCAAATCCTAGATTTTCCTGGGAATCTCTTCATTTTTGAGAATGGATATTCTGTAAACAGATGCATTAGGTAATGGAGAACCAGGAACAAGTTCAATGGAGTGTTTTACCTAACAATTTAGAGGTACTCCATTTGGTGCTTGAAATATGTTCTGGTATTCTTCAAGAATGCATTCGATATATTCTTGTTGTCGGGAGCTCTGCTGGTCGGTGAGTCGACTTATCGCTAGAGTCTTCCTGGAATGTTGAGGCTTTATCATGATTAATTCAAATTTTTGAGCATGATTGATAAGCTTCTTGGTTTGTTTGCGTTATATCATAGAAACCATTGATGTTAGTCGTTGATATGGTATGCCATACCATTGATTCTGGATTTTGACAATCACCTGCTGAGGTCGTGACTGATATGTACCATGTCGATCCCATAGGTAAGGTTTCCTGAATAGGTTGTCGACTATGGAAAGCGGTTCTATGTTATAGAGTACTTCATCTTCATAAGGATTAATGAAGTAGGAGAGTCAACATTGGTGTGTGATCCTTAGTTCTTTCCCATCCTTCATCCAACCGATATTGTAAGATTGAGGATGTGGGGTGGTGACAAGACCTAATATCTTGACAAGATCTTCAGAAACAAAGTTCTTCTGGCTACCGTTATCCATAGTAAGATGTAATAGATTTTTATGAACCCATATCTGTGTATGGAACAGGCACTCTCGTTCCTCCTCATCAACGATAGTCAAGGCTGTCAGAGTTTTAGAGGTCGAAGCCAAGAGGGTTGATGCATCTGGATCAGATTCTACTAGGGTTTTGTCAGACAAGTCGGATGTCGACAATTTTTCCAAATATGTCTTTTGAGATATGCATTCTAACGTATCACGCCATGCTGAAATGCAATAATCACACCATTTCTCGGTAGGAGCTTATTTTTTGCGATCCATATTATATTTCTAAAAGTTCTTCTTTTGATGATCAAGCTTTGGCGGAGTCGGCTGAGAAGGGTTCTTGAAATTGTCAGATTCAGATGGTGACTTCTTGTCGGATGTTTGACTTGTTGGCTTGTTCAGGAAACATGATTTTCCTTTCTGTTTAGCTTTAATCTTGCCGGCGTAATGAAATTAATTCACAAGCATACTTATAGTCAGAAACTCCATCTATTTCTAAATGTATGGGGATAAACCACCAACGTACTTTAGGACAAGCAATTTATCTTCTTCTTGGACGTGAAGTCTAGCCATGATTCGATAGAACTCATCGGTGTAATTCTGTATGGAATGGTCTTTCCATTGCCTTAACTGCTGCCACTTCTTATAATACTATTCAAGATACTTAGGCAAGTAGAATTCCTTATGGACATATTCGACAAATTTTACCCATGTGTCTATGGGTCCTCTTATTTTTCCATCTTTGTCGGTAGATTCTCCCATTATTAGTGTACATAGGTTGACATTTTTAAGGATGCAATGGTGATTTTTTTTTTTCGTTTTGGAGAGTTGATTCACTGCGTAGTAAGATTTCAGTTGTTGTACCGAATTATCAATGGATTCCATGTCAATCTTTCCTTCAAGGTTCAATATGTTTAGATTTATTTGCACTTTGAAGGGGATGATTTTATCAGAGTGAGGTCACATCAAGGATTCCCCAGAGTTTGAAGTGACTCTCATGAAAATCTCATTGAACTTGGTGAACATTTTGGTTCGCTGGGGAGCCAGTGATTTTTCTATGAGTTGTTTTGTCTTATTAGTTGCATGTCTATTGCCTGCTTCTTCGACCATATTTTCTAAAGTCAAAGGAAGTGTATGCTTGTGTTATTGAGTTTGCAAGTGTGTTTGAACATGATTAAGTTAAATAAATTCGATGGAAGTGCTGATGTAACTTAAGATCTGAACAAGATTTTGCTCTGATACCAATGATCCAGGCCATGTAGGTGCACGTTGGGGACAACATTCGACTGAATGAGTCGAAGGGATTTTTATGGAAGAAGCATATAAGAAGAACCATCAAATCAAGAAATACATTAGGTTGACAAGAAGTATGCGCACAGACAATATGCAAGAATTTGAACTAATTTATTACTTCTTCTCCATGAAAGATGGAGGAATCAGAATTGATCTATATTACATTAGTGTCCATGCTTATATAGGATGCTGAGATGCTTGGGTGACTACCCATTATGTTCAGTTACAAAAGAAGTTATAACGGTTCAGAAGTTCAAATGTCGCAGATGACTGGAAGACAGAGGCATTCTGTCGATGTTCGACAATCGTCGATATTGACAAGGCATGTTGGTATGTTGTATGTCGAGGTGGACCTGACGAGGAGAACCTGTCGAAGCTAACATGTCAAGGTGAACCTGTCGAAGCAGTCAAAGTGCTAGACTTTGTTGAAGCTTGACAACCTGTCAACTACTGGTTGGATCAATAGGTGAATAATGGCACCCACACTCCCATGAATCATGCAAATTGGTGCTAATCTAATTGATTGTGATCTAATTGATGGTAACTGAAGCATAACTGAGCATTGTAACACCCCAATTTTCACCCCGTTTGCATGATGTATATAATGTAATTAATCATGGTGAGGAGGTAAAGGCAAAATCCCCACCATCGATTTGGTTGTGTATGTTTCGGCAATAGGGATAGTTGCCGATGGTATATCGTGCTATCTGGCACATTATAGTTTGGCATCATATAAATATGCACATCAATTAAAATAAATCTATAGCCAGCTACGATGGTGCAATGTTAAAATGAAAAGGGCACGATTCCAAAGGATAAGGGTGGGGGATGTCAAACCTTGGACTATGGAGGGGAAATCCATGTGTTACCACCATGTTTGATTTGCCATCTTCCCTTGTCTCATCCAACCACTTTAATGTTTTGATTGAGTATTTGAGGCAGTTATGGCTGGGAGTGGAGTATGGCAGGACTGTCAGTCCTTTCCCACATGCACACTCCACTAGCAGGATGACCTCACGTTTGCAAGCAACCTCCACCGCCATTCTCTCCATTGGGGGGGGGGTTCACTCTCACGCAGGGACATGCAGGAGGAGGCTGGTTAACCTTCCTCACGTATGGAGTCGGCATTTTTGCCACTACCATGGTCGGACTGTGAAGAATCGATATGGTTTTCTTTTGTTGTTGATGGACTGTTGTTTTCCCTATTTTGTTGGCCGCGTCCTTTCCCCTCACGCTCAGATTGATGGAGAATCTGTGCTTTTCCCATCTCTATCTATGTAACTTTCTTTAGCATCTGCATTGAGGCTGTGTGCTGTGGGATTTAGATGTTGGATGGTCGTTGACTTCCATATCTGTTGGTTGAGTCCTCCCATGTCTATGCTGGGAGTTCTGCTTCTTCCCCAACTGCGGACTGTGTAAGGTTCTCATCGTTTCCTCATCAGATTGTGGTCTGCGTTTATGTTCTTCTTTTGCCCAAGATTGAGAATCAGACTTCTCCTTTATTTTGGGACTGCGTAAGGTTTCCATAGTTTTCATTGTGAGTTGGGCTGTCGATTCACCCTTGTTTTGGGTTGCTTCTTGGTTGCTAAGGCAGCATACGTCTTTTTGGGATTGTTGCTGAGTTGTTTTGGCCATGATAGGGCCAAGAACAACTCTGGAGTGTGGTTGGATCTGAATAGTGTTTCATATTTTGTTTGGGATTGTCACCCGGTTGGCTTTGCCTTCTTCACAAAAGCTGTGAATGGGTTGTTTTGTTGCAGTGTGCAGTGGTTGGTCTTCGGACTATGGAGAGCGGGATTAGAGGCTGGTTATGCTTGAGGGAACTGGTGTTGAGGTCACCAGCTTAGCATTTAGCTTTTCCTAGCTCCTTGATGAATTGGTAAAACCTTTCTATGTGGGTTTGGCTGATTGGCAGACCTGGGCTATGTGTAAGCATGCATTGACCCTTATTCCTTAAGGAATCATGCCCAACTCGGGGGTGGCAGTGTTGCTGAGAGATTGATGAGCACGCTGGCCTATGGTTGGGTGGAACGTTGCAGTGACGTAGCTGGTTGTGGGGCGAGTTCTTCATTAAAAGATAAGTACTCCTGACTATTTCATCTCTGTAATTATACCTACTATTTCATGAAGTATGATGAATATTTTGAATGCTGGAATGTGTACGTTGCTTCCGCTGAATGTTGAGTAACTACGTATCCTTGTATGATGGGTTATGCATCTTGGTATGTATTATGTTTAAGCTTTTTAATATCAAAATTTATCTCTATTCATCTTCATGGTGCTGTTTTCCCGTTAGGTTGGTTTTAGTAGCATCCTCTTCGCTGGTCGGAGGGTCGAGGACGTTACAAGCATGTATGACTACCTACCTCATGCAACTGAAGGTGATTGCTGGTGGGATTTAGAGTGGGTTCCTATAATGTAGGGATTGGTCCCTAGGGCTCCTAAGCTCATGTAATTAGGTGTAGTAAGTGGTATATGTCCCTTAGGTGTGTCCCCCATGCATTAGTGTCCGATGATGACCTCCTATGTTAGGAAAAAAATGAACAAATAGACTATGTGGGAAAAGTGAGGATTAATTAATCCTATCACTTAAATGGTCAAAATGACTAAAATTAATATCAAATATGTCAATTGTAAGTAGGTTAGGGTAGAAGGATGTATTTATTAGCATGCCTAAGGTGATAAAAGTTGAATACATCTTCCTGATATGATGGAGTTAGTTATGATTTGGGTTATATATAAATGATCCTATGGATCGATGTATTATGAAACCATTTTTCCATATGTTGAGCTACGCTTACCTGTAATTTAGTTCTATAACGATAGAGTCTATAATCAATGCCACCTTTTCTTGGAATTCATTTTTATTCACTTATGCACTTCCATAGTTCTCCAACCTTGGAATGGAGGATTGAAATCTTTTGCTTTCTTATTGAACCATTTAATTCTTCACAATTAAAATATCTTAAGAATTTAAATTTTGGTATAGTAATTCTTAAAATCGAATAAGAATTGCATGAAAGAGTGTAGTTATTAAATTGTTTGAGATTGAAATAAAATTGCAAGTTTCATTGTTTCTTTTTCTCCTTGTTATCCTTTTGAATCTTAAATATCTAAAGCTATTAAGGGAAGAAATATACACATCCACAATCTTACGAGTTTTTATTAGCAAAAATTCAATATTTGGATAAATATAAACTATCTTGAAGGTAAGGGATATTTTGGGTTACCTTTATGATTGTTTACTCTAAACACATTTAATACATGATTTACAAGACAATACCACCTTTAATTATTCCATTTTATATTGTAGGTGTAAACAAGATGAGAAGGAAGAAGAAGGAATCCATCCCAGGCCTCAACACTTGTTATACTAATATTGCCTTCTCTTAGGAAATTTCTTCCCAATATTCCTTTTCTTCTATTTATCGCTGGTGTCAAGATGCTTCACCTCTTTTAGAAAATATCAATACCTAGAAAGAAAGTGAGATAAATACTTGCAGTGTAAACCACATTAGAGAGATCACTTGGTGAAGTATTCCCATGTTCAGAAGGCAATGACTAGAGAAGAAATCGTCCAAGGTTTATATTGAATCTATAATATGACATGTTAACCCATGATTTAACAAAACAAAGTACATTAAAGGGGAATCACTTGACTTGTTTAATCCATTATTCAAAATTCATATAAATCCCATCTTCTCATGTAGGATTTCATATGCTTGGGTGGGTGAGTTAAAATTTGGTAATTATTTACACCTAATGGTAAATGTTGATGTTATACATGGTTCTATCACCGGGAAAACATTTTGCAGATCATTCTCTTAGATTTTCACGAACCATGGAGAGAATGGATGCATTGTAGCCTTGATTATATGTATAGAGGGATCAAATGCTTAGCCTCGTCTAGTCATGTTTTTACTGGAGTGGTAGTAGGATATAGGTCACATTGCGTACTCACTATGTGGGTGGGAGTGATATAATCTTAAATAGTGAGATGAATTATCTATGTTACAAGGATATCTTATCTCCTTGTATATTAGACAAAGGATAATCTACTGTTGAATTTGAAAATTGGCTCTAAGAAGTGACCAAGACTTCTTAGAGTACGGTCAAATCAACATTAGATATCTTGGGAAGAATGTGACTGCATGCAAGGATATATCAATGAGGAGAAATTTTCTATGATGAAGAAATATCCAAAGAAGTAAAGGCAATCCATTGAAGAAGTCCCAAAGAAAGTAGAAGACAAGAAAGGGAAAAACACCTCAGTAAATGGGGGAACTTGGACCAAGAAGACAAAAGTACAAGTTGGCCTCAAGAGTGCAAATAATGTCAACCGAAGAATATAAATAGAAGTGTTCTCACACTTCATTTGACACATTCAAGCAATCTCATATGTCTCAATTGTTGCGCACTTCTCAAGGATGACAAGTCAAGATCACTAGAAGAAAATTTGGGGTTATCTTATTATCTATATCTCTCTCTAAGGCTTGTCAGGGTTTCTTATGGATGAAGGACACACTCTTATGCTAGGGATTAATCTTTATGTTTGGTATTGCACTTGAAATTTGGATTGATTTATTTAGAGAAAAGTTTGTTGGGTTTTCTCTTATTTGGGTTTCCCAAGATAAAATCTTTGTGTCTATTGTACAAGATTATCTTTCAGTGATCCTTGTTTTTATTTCTACTAAAAATGAATAATTCTATAATTATGGGATGAAGTGAATAATGAAATATAGTTGAAATAGATGAAAATTATAGTGTTACGTTAAAAATTCTAAGAAAACAAACGATGGAATTAGTAGAAGCCTTTGAAAAGAGTAAATGCGAGACTCCACCTGACCATATTTTTACAGGAAGAAGTAAGGGATATGTTATTAAGGATGAACAATTTATGGAACAACTAATACATAGTACATGTGGCTAAGTTAGGTACCCGTTATTCACAGGGTTTTGGATCACATAACCACTTTCAACTAGGCATACATCATTTTCAGAACATTATCTTAAATGTTGCAAAAATCTAAAATCCAAGAGTCACATCAACCATTAAGGTTCTATGTGGAACCTATATAACATACTACTAATATAGGAGTGATGATTTTGAGTCACCCTTATTGATCCCTAATCATCCAACTTGTTTCAATGCATGTCTCCTGGTTCAATATATGAATCTAGGTAACACTTTTTGGCAAGGGGGAATGTGCAAAAAGTTTTTTTCATACCCTTAATTGAGGTAATTTTAAAAGGCTTGATAAATCCATTAATTAAGATTCCAATTAAGGACTATTAATGGGTGTGGCAAACCCTCAATTGAGGTGTCATAATGGGTTAAGTAAACACTCAATTGAGATATAGAGATTGATCAAGGCTTAAAACCTCGATCAATATCTATAACTTGATTAAGGTCCTTGTTTCAAATAAAAGGGATGAAAGCAATTGGGAAGGCCTCATTTATACTTTTAATTGTGACATAAAAGGAAATACCATATCTATCTTTTACATTGATTGAGAAATTGCAACCTAGATTCCTCCACTACTATTCTAGCCACAACACTTCCATGATGGCATCTAAACCAAGGGATATGTGTTTAAAAAAAATAATTATAAAAAATATGATTAAATTTAAATTTTATTGACCGATAGTAGTTATGTGATGTAATTAACCCCATAATTATATATAAAAATAATAGAGTTCTATAAAAAACCAGATATAAATAGAAAACACAAGAGATAAATAGATAGAACACGAGAAAAAACCCTTCTATTAGTGATCTCCAAAAGTGAGATCATTGCGTGCTTGCGTCTTTGAAGGGGAATCCTCTTATGAGCAAAGCTCCAAAACAATACTAATCCTTGTTCACATCCCACAACCTTACACTCCATATATAGTTCATCAATAACAAAAATCCTAACTACCTATGGTTCCATTTTTAAAAAGGGTTGATCACTTGGTGAGCCTTAGTGAATAAAGATGCCCTTTTACATTGAGTAACTATCAACTAACTATCTAAGGTTGGTAAGGTGTGATTAGGGGGGGTCATATTTAACCCCAGAGGAAACATTGAACAAGCTTATGCTTGGGGATTGGGAACAATAACTAACAATCAAGCTGAAGCCTTAGCTTTATGGCGGGGATTACAACATGCAACTGGTTTGGGAGTTCAATTTTTACATGTTATTAGGGATTCCATGGTCATAATACATCATTTAGTATTTCAAATCATTCCAAAAGATTTGATACTAGCTTGGTTGTTTGAGAGAGTTAAAAAGGGATATAAGAGGGATGAGTGAAATAAAATGCTACTGTTGGCCTAACTTTCGATCGACCTAGGTTCAAAATTTTTGTTCATCAACAAGACCTAAGATATCGTCCCAACAAAGGAGAACTCTGTTGGCAACACCTATGACACAAATGAAGTCTCACCCGAGATATCTTATGGGGATTGCCAGAAACATGGTTTTTCAGTTATGTCTAGGATTTCACTCTATAAGTCTATGATTGTTACTCGATCGAAACCAGGAATTAAACTTCTGCTCTCATACATTCATTCAAGATAACCATATACCATTCCATCGACATATATGACAACATAATCATAAAGCATTATCATATGTTGACTCGTTATAGGTGCGACACACACATAAGTTCATTCACCATTAAATATCTGTGACACATTCAGATAGAATTATTTATATTATACATGCATTCGACATAACATAAGCATTAAAACACATAAAGACAAGATATAACATGGAAACCCATTCGGGAAAAACCACAAAGGTGCTCTTCATCTGGTTTGAGAATTGGTTTGGCACCTTTGGTCTGCGCACTCAACTTACAGACTCTTATTTTGATCTTCATTACAATTCATACATTCATATCTCGTCTCACACTCTCTGGTTCTGGTCTCTCTCTCTCTCTCTCTCTCTCTCTTTGAATGGTCGACCCACACACAACTTGGATCAATGTTCTGACAAAGTAACTCTCTCTATGATTGATCTTCAACCCACCCTCTTGACCCACCCACACATAACTTGGGTCGATGATTTTATAATATTTTTTACTTTTACAATTCTTGATTCAACCATCGACTGACTCTGTAATGTCCCCATACCCCAAAATGTATATTAATTAAATTTTTTACTTCAAGAACCCTTGTTCTCCTTCGAAACACAGGGCACAAACGTTAACACACACTTCCACCTTCGTTCTTAGGCTTAGAAACCACTTTAACAGTTGTTCCACCATTCACATATCCCTTCTACAACTGGAAACACCTTTTTCTACACTGGACCTGTCCTTTCCGCCTTATAACCTTCCACGTTCCACCTTCGGAACTCAGAAGTCAGAAGAAAAACTTTTCAATGGAATCGTTTACGAACTTTTGCCTCCCGCCTTCCATCCTTCCACCTTTCACCTTCAAAACTCGTAAGTTGGAAGAAAAATTCTTGATGGAATCGTTAACGACCTCCCACCTTCCTCCCTTCCGCCTTCCACCTTCAGAACTTGGAAGTCAAAAACACAACCTTAGGAGTTAACCTTTTCCCATTTTCCTCCTCTCGCCTTCTGCAGGCGGATCCCTGGGTGCGCAAACACACTTTTACTTTAGGATTTTTGACTCTTTCCGCTTCCTCCTTTCTGCCTTCTGTACTGCAGAATTTAGGAGTCGAAAATACAAAAAATGACAGAATCATTTCCATGGTTCCGCCTTTCCTCCCTCTAGTGCAGAACTCGAGAACCAAAACTTAACCTATGCCTTATAATTTTTCTACACTTATCCACTTCTGCATTTCACCTTCCGCTGACGGATCTCGAGGTGTGGAAACACAACATTTCTACCCCGTTCAACTACTCCTTTCTGGTTTCTTCCTTCTGCCTTCCTTAGGCGAATTACAAGGGGTAGAAACACCAAATTAGAGGTATTCCGACCCTTTGATCAGGCTTCCAGCCTTCATGGAATTAAGCAAAAATGCATTGAACATACAAGGAAAATATAGATGCAGATGCAGGAAATATTCACAAGTAACTTCTACTTAAATCATCCATAAGCATTCAACATAAACATAGCGATTCATAAGCAAATACATTGTAGAAATAACATAACAGAAAATACTTATCTTAAATGATCAAGTTGTCCCGCAACTAGCTATTTCACTGCAACGTTCCACCCAACCATAGGCCAGTGTGTTCATTAATCTCAACACCACTGCCACCCCCAAGTTGGGCATGATTTCCACAAGAAAATAGGGAACTAGAGACTCACACACAACCAGATCAAAACACACAGTCAAGCCAACAGATGGTTTCACAAGATACACAGCCAAACCATCTCACAGTTGGGTTTATCTGACTGTCCAGCCAAGCCAACACCAAGTTGGGTTTATCAGGCTGCAGGATTACAAGCCAAACACTGCTGGGTTTATTAGGCTTACTCATCCAAGCTAGCATACAGTTGGGTTTATCAGACTATACACAGTTAAGTCAATATCTATATCAAGGACCAACCAAGTCAACATATGGGTTTATCATGCATTCAACCAAGTGTTATAGCTGATTTCACCACTCCAGGTGAATCACACTTTGTATGGCCTTCCCTTGTCCCACTGCAGACTCCTTAGACCCCATGGACCATTTTTTGTCCTTTGATGTTTCCTTGACCATCCCTAAAAACATGTGAAAAATGATACACGCGACTTTTAAACTTATAAGCACGTATATACGCGGGTTTGACTGCTAAAACCGTGTACATTGGGATGTGTGCAAAATACAAATCTTTTTGGAGTTTTCCTTGACATGGATCCGACTCATTTGACTCCTGGCCTTCCATATGCCTTGAGATCGCTCAGATTCAACCTTTCATTACCCCTTTGAAAAGATATATAAGGAACCCCTTGATACATTGAAGGCATAAGAGAGAATTGAGAGCAAAGAAACTATAGTCCATTGTTGTCGGAACTTATGCTTGAGTCTGCATCCCTTTGTCCCTTGGAGCACTTTTGTGTTCTTCCCAAGCTTTCCTTTTGCTTGTGAGCTTGCTATCTAGAGATGGAGGATTGAAGTGGTGGAGGCCCAAGTGGGGGATTCAGTTTCTCCGTTTCGCAGATGTGCTGACAGAGGTTGTATCTTGTAATTTCTGATTTATATTAATAGAAATATCTTTTCCTGTCCAATAATGTGTGTTTGAATAAATATTTTATCCATTGGATTATGTCAAATGCTTATACATTATTGATTATATATGCTAGAATAGATCTAGCACCATGATATATAGAATGCTTGTATTGTTGTTGTTGAGGAAGTAATCTATCAATTCAAGCTGAAGTTGGAAAGCTCAACGGGGATCTACTTCAACCATCCGGAATAAGGTAGGAGGTCTGATCCTTTAGTGTTAGACATTTAATTTCTATTGCATATTGGAAAGGATTGATTTCTGGAGTCAAGCTGTCTATTGTGGTACCCCAAGCCATAGGAATTTCTCTCCGTAACAGAATTGGCGACTCCACTGGGGAGTTCCTAGTAGTTGTCCTTTGGGGGTTGTTATATTGGCATTCAATGAATTTGAATTGCTCTTTCTCTCTTGTTTCTGTGTCGGGTCTGGGGGCATGTATGCCTGGTAGTGTATGATCAGTGTGAAGTTTGTCTTAGCTTGTCTGTTTGCCTTGATTTTATGCACCTTTGATCCTGTACGCAAGTTTTTAACTCATAGTCGCGTATACACGCGGGTTTCTCTTCGATTTCCACGTATACATGCGGGTTTACTGTGAACAGTCGCGTATGCCCTTGTTTTTTCCTTTTTGTGGAAGTTAAATGGTTGCTGGGTGAATTTTGATATTGGCTGAGTCTCCTTTGGCACTGCCTGAGTCTGTTTATACCTCTGTTTCTGACCAGAAACGTTTTTTTAGGATAATTTTGTTTTTTTAAGAAGGTTCTTGTCATGGAATTTTTGATTTTTTGTTTGAGATTAGTGCATTAGAGTTCTTTTACCTTAGTGCTTTGCTTGAGTGCTATTTGTGTGTGCTTGCAGGGTCTAGGGGTCATAGAATCATTCTTTTTCTTTTTGCATCTCATTTTATTTCAAAAAATCCAAAAACATTTGCTTATCATCATGCATTGCATTTTGCATTTTGCATTGTACTTGCACTAGATTTGCTTTGGAGTATTAGTTAGGACTTCATATAGGAAAGCTTACATTCATCATTTGAAGAAAAATTGTGCATTTCACGTAGTAGCATACCCTCTTTTCATGGACACAATGCATTTGCATTGATTGTTAGGTGTGCATTTTACTTCATGTTGTGTCATAACACCATTAGTTGCACGACCATATCCCTCTTTTGAGTAATAAAGCCAATTAAAATCAACGCTAAATTAAAATGAACTACACTCTTTTCTTTTATAGGGTGCACCAACAAGCTTAGGTTTTAGGATCTTGGAATAGTTCATTGTAAGTAAATTCTCCAAGATCACTAAACAACAACATGTATGTGTCTATCCAGGTGAGTGTGTGAAATCTTTGGTATAACTAGTGTTTCTCAGGATCCTCCTCTCAAAAGGGAGTTAAGCACGAGGCAGTGTGAGCGGTTATTGACTGGGATGACCCCTAGTCATAACTGAGTAGCACCGAAGATATTTCCAGGATTGTATTCATATCTGGGGGCTTTTTTGAGAGTTTAGGGCTTTGCTACCCTGCCCATACGGTCAATCCCGCCTGCGACTGTCCGCCTGAGCATTGATTATATTGAGGTGACCTTAGTGGCCTTACCTAGGATATCGAGGGGGTACTTTGCAGGGGTTATTCTGCAGGTGTCCCAGCCAGGTTGAGGTCGGACAGCACAGTCGCTTTATGCGTTGAAGCTGAGGGCCACAATAATTGGTTACGTACCTCTGCTTGTTGTGTATGGGAGTCTCAAGCCTCTCCTAGGCAAGACATACCTGCTTCTCACTTATCCAGCCCTTTTTTGCTTGCATTTGGATTTATATTTTATTAGTGATTGCTCTATGCACGATAGTTGGCCTAGGGTTTATGTAAATAGAGAGTCTTTTCTATTTTTTGAGTCATTGTGGATTCGGGTGTGGCTCCTCGCCATTCTCGTCATTTAGCAGGACTTCCGCCTTCTACTTCTCCTCCTCCTTTGGGAGAGACAGTCCAGGTGGACTATTTCGCACATTGGTTCACACACCATGGGAGACCATTTAGAAGGTATTCTTGAACCACCTTCTCCCATTCGTGTAGACGATGGGGAGTTTACTCCTACTTACGATTCACCCGACTTGGCTGAGTTGGGTCCTATGATTTCTGAGATAGGAACCATGCACGATAGACCTACTCACTCTAGGGTTGATTCCCCATTGACGCATTACCGGTATGGAATGCCGGAGGACACCGAGACTCATTTTGAACCCGCCAACACTAGCTATGGTAGTTATGGTATGTCTGGTTTTCCTACGCATGATTTAGAATTTCATGTCGAATCTGACTTCGAGGTTAACACTATGCCTGGGGGCACTCTCATTCCTTACCATGCGGAGAGGTTTGGGAGCACTAGTCACATTGCACCTTCCATCCAAGTGGTGGAAGTTACATCACATATCCCTCCTAGGTCTAGGGTTAGTGATTTGATTAGGATACCAGATCTGAGACGAGTGATGATAGGGAATAGCATATACATTATTACTCAGATTCCTTCATCCTCTGTCCCTAGTTCCTCAAATGTTCATCCTCCACCTTGTTCACGTGGTCCTTCGAGTCGGCACATGGCTACGAGTCAGGTCCGTACTGCGGTTACTATACCGATTGTGTCTTAGGTTTACATACCGCCCATTGCTTCGGGAGGTTATGTTCATACTTCTAGAGGTCATGTTACTACTTATGGGGTGTATATCCCTACTTCCGGCATGTATATTCCTACTTCCGGAGCGTATCTTCCTACCTACGGAGTGTCTCATGGGGCATCGCATGCGATGACCTATGGACCCTATTATGGCATGCAATATGGACATGGTTCTTCACCTTATGGGGGCAGGTATCAACAACCTAATTACTCTCCTAATTACGGCTTTGTAGCTCCTACTAATCAAGGTCCACCACACTATGGTGCTTCCATGCCACCCTATACGGGTGATATGGGAGGAGGGCACTATGGCCAAGGCCATGGTGGTAATCAGACCTATATGAATCAAGGAGCAGTCCATCGACCTCATCATCCTAGGCTCCCTTTCCTTGCGACGCTCAATCTTCCTGACTTGTCGAGATAGATGAATGATCCTGTAGCTCATGACCTAGCTTGGCCGAATGTCCCTACCAAGCTTCCTTCGGACATAACTAAGTCCAAGGGCAAACCAAGAGAGGATCCGAGTGAACACGTTACTACATTTCACCTATGGTGCTCTTCGAATTCCTTACATCAGGACTCAATCCATTTGAGACTATTTCAACTCACCCTTACAGGGCCTGCCGCGAAATGGTATATAGAGTTACTCAGGGGAGCTTTCGCTTTGTTCGACGACCTTGTGATGAATTTTCTTAATGACTTGTAGCTACCAATGCGTTATGACGTTGGTACTGAACTCTTGTCGACATTTCAGCAAGATAAAGCCACACAGATCTCTGATCATATTCAAGAGTGGCGTAGACGAAAGAGGTTAATTAAAGCCTTTATACCGTCGGAGTTCCTCCTCGAGTGGTTCCTCAAGTCGTTATTGCCATATATAGCAAAGGATGTTTCCACATCCAGAGTGAAGAATGAGGAACAAGTGATTTTTAGGGCACAGGAACTGGACTTGATCTATGCTGAGTCCGGTTTGTTATATGAGATTATTCCCAATGCTTCGCGTTCCAGTTTCGACCCCAAAGTCAAACCTGGACCACATGCCGATGGCATTGTGCGTTGTGCAAGTGCAAAACCTGTGGATTCGGTTGAAAAACAAGTTAGTCAATTGTCAATCAACCAATCTGCTTTGGGACAAGCTCCGACTTCGTCTCAACCCTCCCAAACGGTGAGTGTACTTTCTGTGCAATCATCGGACCAGAAGGGTAACCAGCAACCCAGATGGAATAGAAAAAATGGCAAAAATAATCATAAGGGTGGGAATAAGAATGAGAATGCTAATAGTAATGACAAGAATGGCCAGAATGCTGGGGGGGACAAGCAAGCTAAACGTAAGGTTAAGTTCCCTTGCAAGTTATGTAAAGATGATCACCTCACTTACTTGTGCCCTCGTATTGAGGAAGCTTCGAGATTCTTGGCACAGGGCCTAGCTGTGCTAACTAACCATTTAGCACATAATCAAAATATGAACTCGAAGTCCCATGACCAGTCTGGTGATGATCATGATCCACCAGAAAGTAGTGGTCGTGGGTGCATTAACATGGTCCGTGCTGTGAAAGTTGTGACCTGTGTGAAAGATTATGGTTCGTCACAACCCAGCCTAGGCAAAGAGACTGATCCACCAAGGTCCCCTTTGCATATTGAGAAACCTATGGATAAACCTAAGACTGCACCTCGCATTCCTAAGGGAGTCCTTAAGTGTTCAAGGCATAATCCAAATGCTCGAGCCGCCCAGAACTATTCAGTTGTCGAGGATTTGGGCCACACTCCTTGTGCAATGTCTGCATTGGAAGTGCTTCAGAGTTTTCCTTTGCAAAGGAAGGCATTGCTTTTTTCCCTTGGTGTGAATGATGATGATTCTTCCTCCGTGATCAAATTTGAAACCGCAGGACTTCAGCCTTGCTTGCCCTACTATGTGTCTCTTTTGATTCACGTAGAATTTCTTAATATGATCGTCAAGCACACTATGATTGATGAGGGCGCTGCTGCTTCTGTGATGTCTTTATCCTATTGGAAGGGTATGGGTTCTCCTGAGCTGTCTAAATCAACGACCATATTAACTGCATTCGATGGGAGATCTTTTAGGCCGCATAGCATCCTTCCTTCCCTTAAAGTCCGTTTGGGAGGGAAGACCATTGTGATAGAGGTCGAGGTGGTTGATGCACCCCTTGACTACAATCTCTTGCTGGGTAGGAACTGGATGTACAGTATGCAAGCCGTTGCTTCTTCCCTGTTCTGTGTTGTATGCTTTCCACATAACGGGAAGATGATAACGATTGATCAAACGACATTCAAGAATCCATCTGTTACCACAAATTCGGGAGCTTCGATCCCGATCGTTGAGCACTCTTAGCCAGCAACTGGGAGTGTGGGTGTAGGCATGTACCCATCCCTCATGGGAAGGTTTAGTTGTCCTGCACCGATCCTTATGATATGATCTAGTTCCGATGAGGCTTTGACATCTACGAGACCGGTGTCTTTTCACACGAGTCATATGGAAGATCCTTGGATTCTTTTATTATAGCTCAGGGGAAGGTAAAACATAGTTCTGCTGCACCGCATATGCAGCTCAAGATCTTCTCTCTTAGATCTCTTTTCCTCTCTATATTGCTCTCCTACAATATACTCTTCCCTCTCTGTTGATCCCTGCGGATCGTTACATGCATGCTCTATAAGCCAGCTACTGGTTACAGTAAGATTGCTACCGCTAATAACAGAACCAGAGCTTGGATTTTACAACTGTCTAATAATCTACAAAACAACTAACAACTAAACGAACCAACCCTTTTTCGATACAAAATATATCCCTTTATAGGCAGCCCGAAGGTCTTGCCATTACAACACTGTGGGCCTGTCCCAACAGTAACCCAAACCCTAATTAGTGACAGTCGGTGTATCTGTACTTGAGGTAGCCACTTTCCGTCACACCACAGCTCTCTGTAGTCTTCCATGCTTCCCGGCGCTGATCATGGGTACTGTGCACCGCTTCCTGTCCAATAGTAACCCAAACCCTAATTAGTGACAGTCGACGTATCTGTACTTGAGGTAGCCACGTTCAGTCACACCACAGCTCTCTGCAGTCTTCCATGATTCCCGACGCTGATCATGGGTACTGTGCACCGCTTCCTGCTCCTATCCTTTGTCTTCAATGCTTCAGCCTTGTTGATCCTTTTCCTTTATGAGGGTTGCTGAGCCCTCCTGTCTTCCGCCGCTGCCTTCAATGCAGTGGGTGAGCTCTCTCTTCTCGGTCGCTCAGGTACCGTTGTCTTTCTTGACTTCTCTGCCCCTACGATCACGGTGTTCGGCTTTGATCTCCAACTAGAAACCTGCTACAGTGTTGTAGCTCTATCTTGTCTCCTCTCCGTCAAAACTGTCTGTCCGCTAAACTAGCAGCTTCTTCTGTAGCTACGGGACTCTGTTCCAACAATGAGTGTGCGGGTAGCGAGGTGTTCTCCTTCATGGATGATGTTTCCGGATATAATCAGATACAGATTAAACCTGAGGACCAACATAAGACTTCATTTATTTGTCCTTGTGGAACATTTGCATATTAGAAAATTCCTTTTGGCCTTAAAAACGTCGAAGCTACATTTCAGTGGGAAATGACCTTGATCTTCCACGATCTCAAGTCAATTATTGAAGTATTTTTGGATGACCTTGCTGCTCATTCTCGCATGAGAATGCGTCATCCCTATCACTTGAGATTGGTATTCGAAACATGCCGTCACTATTCGGTTAGATTAAATCCTCATAAGTGCATCTTTTGAGTGAAGTCAGGGCGTTTGTTAGGATTCATCGTTTCTAAAGAGGGTATAAGGGTCGACCCTTTGAAGGTTGAGGCAATACTTCAGTTGTCTCCCCTGAAGAATATTCATCATCTTCAGTGTTTGTAAGGCATGTCAAACTTCTTACAAAGATTTGTTGTCAACTTTTCCAATTTGACTAGAGGCTTCATGTGTCTCTTGAAGAGGACACCCCTTCTATTGGGATGAGCGAGCCCAGGAGTCCCTTGATGCACTTAAGCAAGCCCTAGCATCGGCCCCGGTGATTAGTCCCCTAGACTATAGCCGTGATTTTCTATTATATGTGGCCACGTCATTAGAGATGATTGGTATGGTTTTGGTTCAAGAGGATGAGGAGCTCCAATATCATGTCATATATTATCTGAGCCGGAACCTTATTGGCGCAGATATTTGTTATTCTCATATCGAGAAGCTTGCTTTAGCTACCATACATGCGGTTCAGCGGTTGAGACATTATATTCTCCTTTGCTAGACCTTGGTTGTAGCCCATGTCAATCCGTTTCAATTCATCCTCACCTGAAGGATGATTGGGGGAAAATATAATAAATGGATTGTCATTCTGCAAGAATTCGATCTCGTGTTTGTTTCGGCAAAATCAAAGAAGTCTTTAATTTTTGCAGAGATTATATCACATTTCCTGAGCGAGGCTGAGGAGTTGGTTTGTGAAGATACGTTTGTCGATGAACACATCTTATTAATCTCAATGTTAGACCCATGGTATGGGGATATCATAATATATTTACAAACATTGAAGACCCCTACTCACCTCTCGCGAGACGAACGACAACGATTATGTCACGTCTCTAAGAACTACCTCATAGTGGATAACAATTTGTACCACCGTGGGGTAGATTCCATTTTATGATGTTGTTTAACTCATGAAGAGGCTAAGGTAGTGCTGAATGATTGCCATGGAGGGGCGTGTGGTGGTCATTTATCTGGGCTTTCTACAACTCAAAATATTTTAAGAGCGGGTTATTTCTGGCCGTCAATCTTTAAGGATTATGTTGATGCGGTCAAGAGGTGCCACCCTTGCCAGGTGTTCACACGTAATATGCACTCGAAACCTGCCCCGTTACATCCCATTATCACCGCTGCTCCCTTCACTAAGTGGGGGCTTGATTTATGGATTGTAACCCAGCTTCGGCTGGGGGGCACTGTCATATTATAGTGGCTGTTGATTACTTCATGAAATCAGCTGAGGCTATTCCTACAGTAAAATCTGACGGTGAGACAGCCGCTCACTTTGTATTCAACCAAATTATTACTCGGTTTGGGATTCCAAAAGAGCTTGTCACTAACCATGGCTCGCACTTTCAAAACCATATGATGGAAGAGTTGGCATCAAAATTAGGGTATAAGCAAGAGCATTCCTCTTATTACTACCCTCAAGCGAATGGACAAGTAGAGACAGTGAATAAATCACTCAAATCCATTCTTCAACGAACCATTGCACAAAGCAAGAACAATTGGCACATCATGTTATATCCTGCTTTGTGGGCATATCGAACCGTTGTTAATACTTCCACTGGTTTTTCTCCATATCAACTTGTACATGGAGTGGAGTCGATATTGCTGGTTGAATGCGAGATTCCTTCTTTGAAGCTAGTTGTAGAACTCTTGCTGGACACTTCCCCATTGAAGGAGCGTTTGGTTCACCTTGAGCAACTTGATGAGTAGCGTCAAGATGCCTTGGTGGCTCTAGAAGTCAATAAACGTCGCGTAAAGGCCCAGTACGATAATTCTATCCATCCAAGGAGGTTTAGTGAAGGAGACTTGGTCCTTTCGTGGGATCAACCGAAAGAACCCTTGGGGGTAGGGAAATTTAATCCTATGTGGCGTGGTCCTTACGTGGTCAAGCGTGTGTTAGAGAAGGGTGCGTATGAGTTAGTGGATTACAAAGGAACGGCCTTGGCAGAGCCTAGAAATGGGCTCTATCTCAAGAAATACTATGCATGATCTTCAGCCAAGGCTGCTTATTGTATATTATTGTACAGCTTTGCATAGTTAGGTCTTTTTCTTATCATGATCGGGTTTGTGATTAGTTTCCGTTTCTTTTGGCAGATGTCAATGTAATCTTCCGCCTACATAGGATTTAAGGATGTTGCAAGCCATCACACTGAACACTTAGCCTCTGGTGCTTGGGTGATTTATACTCCTATGGGTTAGGTACTGTCTTCAGGAGGCGTATGTCTACGGCCATCTTCCAACAATGTTGCTGAATACAGTGCCATTATCGAGCTTCTACGGGATGCCATTTTAAATGGCGTTCTCTCTCTTGAGGTACGTCTTGATTTAGAGTTAGTAGTGTCACAGCTCAATGGTTTGTAGCATGTTAGAGATCCGATGTTATTGAGAATATTCTTACGGGTGAGATTGTTAGAACGACAATTTGACAATATAACATATATACATATTCCAAGAAATAATAATCAAGTTGCTGACTCATATGCTAACTATGTGTTAGATTGGCATTTGTTTCATTCACAATAAATTAATCACAAGCACAATTTTTACACATGTAAATAAATAAACCGATCACCATAAAACTTTTTATATATACATCCAAAATGTGATAATACATAGTGTCATGATACAAAATTGGGGCTTTCGAGCCACCAACATATAATACACGATAGTACAAAATGTATACACTCCCAGGTGTCTAATCCTGTGGAGGAGGAGGAGGGTTGTGATCATGGAAGGTCACTACAACTCTAGCTAGCCATCGGAATAATTGCACCCATGCACGTGGTACACCCACCACCTGCCGCTGCATAGCCTTAGGCAAGTCCTCGACTTGCGCCATGGGAACCCTATGTTTCAGTCTCACAAAATTGGTATGAATGCTCTGGAGCATCCGCTCCTTATCCACACCCATGATGTCATCTCCTCTTCCCCTCCGTCTATGATGAGGGAAGCCCTCTGGCCGCCATCGTCCCACATCTGCACACAAATGGTAGATGTCACTATGTATTATCATGCAAAAATATGTCTTTTTGATTCCATATAATCAAGAAAACACAAAAAAATTAAATAACTCAAAATTTAAAAAGAGAGGGTCGAGATTCATCACCTATATCGCCATATGCCGATCCTGGTGGTAGCGGCATGTCCGGGTCCCCCTAGAAATCTATCCCTGCATAGGGGTAGTCATCGATGGCAACTATCTGTCATCGCCACCATGGAAAGAAGTCAGTTGGATATGGGTTGGCCACCCTACCACCCCCTAGTCTGCGCATAGCATCTGCCTAATGCCGTTGGGCTGGATCTCGAACCTCGTGAAGAGGAACGTCCACTCTGGGGCTCAATCCTGGAACACGCTCGAAGAAAAACATGCTCAAAATACTGCTGAACCCAAAGTTCCACACTCTACCTGCCTTACACTCACTGAGCTGATGTTTCATGTTGATCAGTAGTGTAGTGCTCTAGTCATAAATCGTGGGTCTCATGCACTCCACTGCATAGAACATCAGAGGCCACGAGGCCTGGTGGAGTGATGCCATGCCTGCTATCCTGCCCAATGTCAATAGTATGGCCTCAGACAAGAAATCAGATTGCCATGCCTTGCTCTGCCCAAGGCCTTAACTGCCTCAACCAACTTTTAGAATAAATTGATGATTGAGGAAAGAGGATAAAAAGGTAGCTGAGGGTACATGGGTTTCCCCATTGATATTTGATCAAACCCTATTGGATCAGGGGGTTTGACTAACTCCCCACCCTATTCCTTGTGGAATCATGCCCCCATCTCTTTCACGTTGCAGTCCCATAGCTAGCTATTGTATTTTATTAAATTGTGCATTTACATGATAATCGAAATATATTGTGCTTGACTTAACACCAAAACCATAGGTATCAACCTTGATCACCTATCCACAAAACACCAAATCAATGGCAAGGCCTTGGCCTTGAGCTCCTTGCCATGATTTCCATACAATATTTACATCATGTACAAATCAATACCATGGGGTCGAAACCGGGGTATTACAATCCCCTCCCCCTACAACAACACTGTCCTTAGTGCTTTAAAAAATTAAACAAAAATTATGCATTGGCACCACCTCAGTGCTTTGACAAATTGAACAAAAAATGGATGTTCTAATTGCATGGCATCCTCCATCTCCCATGTAGCCTCCTCAGGACCGTAGTGCTCCCATTGCACCTTTACATGTCCTATGGATTGATTCCAGAGCATGGTGACCTTCCTGTCGAGGATGCGTAATGGCTCGGTTTGGAACTCTCCCTTAGGTTCCACCTGGATCACATCCTAATCAATCACATGGTTAGGGTCATGTACATATTTATTAAGCAGAGAAACATTAAAAACATTATGAGCTCTAGTTCTAGCAGGAAATGGAAGTCTATATGCAACTGGCCCTATTCTTTAAAGCACTTTAAATGACCCACAATATCTAGGAGAGAACTTGGCATAAATTCCAAGATTCAAGGAACTCTTCCTTGCCCTCACTCTAAGATAAACATGATCCCCAACACTGAACTCTCTGTGCACTCTATTTTTATCTGCATAGCTTTTCTGTCTGTCTTGGGATGCTTTCAAGTTCTGCCTGATATTTGCAACCTCTTGCTCCATTTCCTTGAGCAATTCTGGACCAAGCACAATCTTGTTCACTCGATTATCCCTAGTCATAGGTGTCCTACACCTTCTTCCATACAAAGCTTCATAAGGACTCATCCCCAAGGATGCTTGGTTTCCATTATTATAGGAAAATTCTACCAAGTGTAAATAATCTTCCCACTTGGTTAGTTTGTCCATCACATACATGCGAAGCATGTACTCAAGCACCTGATTTACTCTTTTTGTCTGACCATCAGTACGAGGATGGTAGGCAGTGCATAAGTCCATTTTTGTACCCAAATCTGCAAACAAACCCTTCAAAAAATTGGAAGTGAACTTAGGATACTTGTTAGAGACTATTGTCTTAGGAAATCCATGCAATCTAAATATCTCCTTCATGAATATTTTTGCAATGGCATTAGTCTTATAATTGGACTTAACCGGTATAAAATGTGCAGCCTCTGTCAACTTGTCCACCACAACCATGATGGAATCATGTTGCCTCCAATTCATCGACAATCCTGTAATAAAATCCATGGAAAAAATTCCTCATTTCTGTTCTGGAACTGGAAAAGGCTGCAACAAACCTACTGGGTGATGAATCTCAACCTTCACCTGCTAACATTTCATGCACCTTGAATTATACTCAACAATGTCCACCTTCATTCTTGTCCAAAAATAATACATTCTTGCTGTAGTAGTTGTCTTCTGATATCCTGGGTGACTAGAATATGGAGCTTGATGGATCTCATCCATAACAACTCTCCTCAAATATGCTACAT
Source organism: Pseudotsuga menziesii (assembly GCA_001517045.1). Lineage (NCBI taxonomy): Eukaryota > Viridiplantae > Streptophyta > Pinopsida > Pinales > Pinaceae > Pseudotsuga > Pseudotsuga menziesii. Next base: position 16,661 of record LPNX010020441.1, on the reverse strand, counting down.
TTAGAATATAACTTTTGTTTTTATAAGTAAGAATCCCATCTGATTCCAATTTATATCCCTCATACCTCTTCTCAAGGATTTGCTGCTGCAATTTGTCCTTTATCTGCTCATGCAATTCATCTTCAGCAGTATGATTAACAATCTGTTGTCTCAAATATAATTGGAAAATAATAAGAGATGCCAAGTGCATTTCATGCACCTTTTTGCTGAGTGCATCAACCACTTTGTTTTCTTTTCCTTTTATGTGTTTGATTTCAAAATCAAACTCACATAAAAACTACATCCATCTAACTTGCCTAGCATTTAGAGTAGGCTGATCAAACAAATATTCCAAACCACAGTCATCTGTCCTTAACTCAAACTGTTTGCCCATTAAGTAACACCTCCACATATTGAGAGCATGTACTAGGGCTATAAATTCTAGATCATGAGTGGCATAGTTCTTCTCATGATCCTTCAACTTTCTTAACTCATAGCATACCATGTGGTTGTATTGCATAAGAACTCCTCCAAGTCCTTGACCGCATGCATCAACACACACCAAAAAATATTTTCCTGGGTCTACAATTTTTAGAATTGGTGCAATTATGAGAAGATACTTCAACTACTGGAAGCTTTCTTCACACCTTGGGGTCCATTCAAACTTTATCCCCTTCTTTTGCAAATAAGTGATTGAATGTAAAATCTTAGAGAATCCTTCAATGAATCTCCTGTAATATCCCGCAAGTCCCATAAAAGATCTTACATCTGTCACATTTCTTGAGGTAGGCCAATCCATAACGGCCTCAATCTTTTCAGGGTCCATAGATATACCCTCATCTGAGATAATGTGACCCAAATAATGAATTCTATCTTTATAGAATTCACACTTGCTCAACTTTTCATAAAACTTATGCTCCCTTAGCAATTACAAAGTCAATATCAGATGTTCTTCATGTTCTTCCTCATTCTTAGAATAAATATGAATGTCATCAAGGAAAATAAGAACAAACTTGTCCAAATACCTGCTGAAAACACTATTCATAAGGCACATAAATGTAGCTGGTGCATTTGTGAGACCAAATGGTACCACTACAAACTCATAATGTCCATACCTTATCCTGAAGGCCGTCTTATGAACATATTCATCCTTGATTCTTACATGATGGTAACCTGACCTCAAGTCAATCTTGGAAAATACCCTTGCTCCTCTCATTTGATCAAAGAGGTCATCAATCATAGGAAAAGGGTATTTATTCTTCAGAGTGACCTTGTTGAGCTGTCTGTAATCAATACATAGCCTGAGTGTACCATATTTATTTTTCACAAACAAAACTGGTGCTCCCCAAGGAGACACACTTGGTCTGATATACTTCTTCTCCAACAACTCTTGCAGCTGCATCTTCAGCTCTAGCATTTCTCGTGTACTCGTCTTGTAGTGTGTCTTGGACACTGGTGCTGCTTCTGGCACAAGTTCAATTGTGAAATAAATGTCCCTCTTTGGAGGAAGCCCTGGAATTTCATTAGGAGACACATCCTTGAATTCTCACAACACATGAAAATACTCCAACCTAGGAGCTTCATTCTATGCTGCCTCCAACACATGGGATGCATACAACTGGCAACCTTTCCTATAGAACTTCTTCATCTACATTGCTGAAATCTGCCTAATAGAGAACACCTTTGGAATTCCTCTTACAACCCTTAAGTTTCCTTCTTCATCTATGCACTTAAAAGTCTTGTTGTAACAATCAAGCTTTACTATGTGTGCTTCCAACCAATCCATTCCAATGAGGATATCATAGGAACCAAGTGGTAGAACATTCAGATCTTCATAAGTGACTAGTCCATACATTACCAATGGACATTTCTCTACCACTTCACTAACCTTTATCTTAGTCCCAATGACTAGCTGAACTAACCATGATTTGCTATGCTTTAACTTCTTAAAAGCACAAATCTCAACTACTCTAGGAGTAATATAACCATGAGTAGATCCTGAGTCAATCAAAATAGAAAGAAATTTCTCAACAATCTTGCAACTTTGGTCACCATTGACTGATGATTTGCTTGGAGATCCTCTAGTGCTGCATAAATCCTAGGGACAGTCCTTGCAACTTGACCCACATTTTCAGCTTCTTGAATGTTATGAGCTTTCCTTACAAACCCATCCTCAAGTGGGAAATTCCTGCGCATGTGGGGTCCTTCACATTTCCAACATTGGAGTGGTTCTCTGTTCTGTTGTGGATCTCTTGGATTTTCTCCCATTTCTCTAGCTGGCTTACTCACGGCTTGGGATGGTTTCTTCTGCTGATTCATGAAGTTAGAAGGTTTGAAACCTTTCTTCCTTTGGTCAGACCGCTCATTTCTCTTGTCCTTCCAAGCCTTATGGTAATCTGGTTTTCCCTTGCTTTTCTCATAGCAATACTTAGCTTTCCTTACTGCTTCTTCCAGAGTTCTAGGTTCATAAAACTCAATACTCTCTTTGTAGGCTTGAGGTAGCCCACTCAGAAAATGCGGGATTTTCACTTTGTCATCCTTGATTTACCTGACATACCTCAAAAGTTCCAAGAACTTATTTGCATATTCTTCCATGGTTTTCTGTCCCAATTTCAGCTCATGGAATTCCTTATTCTTGTCATCATAGTACCTATTAGAGAGGTATTTCTGCTTGAAATATTTCTTGAATTGTTTCCACACATTTTTTCTGTCATTAATCTTCTTTACGTGCTTGAGGTGCTCCCAGCAAATGGATTCTCTTCCATTCAGGTTGAAATTGGCTACCCTAGCCTTCATATTTCTCAAATAGTCTTGGACTTGGAAATATTTCTTCATCCCAAGAAGCTAAGATTCAGCTTCTTGATCGGAATTTACCTCACTGTTAAAGGTAGGAGGCCTTGCCTTTTTTTAACTCGTCATGTGAGCTATTTCTATACTGCCTCTTTCTGTTTTCTCTGTGGGATGAAGAGCTCGAAACTTGAGTGGATCCTTCGGAGTTAGATGAACCACTGGAAGATCTCTTTCTCCTTCTAGCACTATTGTTACTACCTTCTGGTTTTTCAGTACGACGCCCAGAGCTCATCCGCATTTGGATGTCTGTTAAACTCTATAGCATGGATGTATTCAGCTGATGTTGCTCTTCCTGAGCTTTAATCAAGCTTCTCATGGTGGCTGTAATGTCTAGGGGAGTATTTTAAAATATTCTTCCATTATACTCTGTATCAACATTTCCAACTCAGACATTTTCACCCATGGCATCTTCCTAATGCTCATAGGGATTCCGTGCATCATACATGTCGTAGGTTCTCATGGCTAAGCCAAAAACCCACTTTTTCAATATGCATTATCACTCTGCAAAATGTGTTAACAACATCATTTGTTAGATGCATAGTAATTTCAGAATAAAAAACCATTTACTTACTGTCACCTGGCCCATCTAAGCCCAATGTTATAACCATTAGCTCTGATACCATAATGTAGTGTACTACAATGTTTGTATCAGAGGGTACTTTTCCTCTTTTAACTGTTCATTCTGGCCCATTTAGGCCCAGTGCTGCAACTAGCAGCTCTGTTACCACAATGTAATGTCCCCATACCCCATAATGCAGATTAATTAAAATTTTTACTTCAAGAACCCTTGTTCTCCTTCAAAACATAAGGCATGGACGTTAACACACACTTACACCTTCATTCTCAGGCTTAGAAATAATGTAATAGTCGTTCTTCCCTTCACAGATCCATTCTGCGACCAAAAACACCTTTTTCCGCACTGGACCTGTCCTTTCCACCTTTTTCCCTTCAACCTTCCACCTTCGAAACTCGAAAGAACAAATTTTCGATGAAATGATTTATGACCTTTCACCTCATGCCTTCCGCCATTCCGCCTTCAGAATTTGAAAGTCGAAAGAACAACTTCTTGACAGAATTGTTAACGTCCTCTAGCCCTTCTGCCTTCCACCTTTGGAACTCAGAACTCAGAAATAAAACCTTTGGCCTTAACCTTTTCCCATTTTCTGCCTACCACCTTCCACCATCCGTAGACGGATCCCGGGGTGCGGAAAACAAACTTTTACCTTAGGATTTTCGACTCTTTCCGCTTCTTCCTTTCCACATTTCGTACTGTGGACTTCGGGAGTTGGAAACTCAAAAAAACGACGAAATATTTTCCATGGTTTCTCCTTCTGTTAACACCATTATTTAGCAGGGGATCAAAGAGACCATGGTGGAAAAAAATAATGGTCACTTGTCAAAACTTTGGTTAAAATTTATAGTATAAGAGTAAGACAAAGGGCTTGTAAGCGGTGAAATGTCGTGGGATCAAACGATTCAGAGCGGAAAAGTGGAAGATCAACGGCCTGTATTATGTCCGCTCTCTAAAAGGTGTAAGAAGGATAATACGTGTGGGTGTTCAATGTAACATAGAGATCAACGGTCGTCAATCCAGCTTGATGAGATCTACAGTCTTGGCAGACTCCGCCTTGTGAACCTGCACGTTTGTTAAAACAAAGAAACTCGGCGGAAAGGAGTACGTGTCACTCAATCTGACGGTGGGGAAATAAAGGCAGATTACATCAACGATTGTGGATGAATCCGCAGCGGGAACTTGCACGTTGGATAAGATGAGGACGCTCAGCGGGATTAGGTACGTGTCACTTGATCCAATGGCTGAAAAATAAAGGTGAAATAGATCGACAGTCAATGATGGATCCAGAGCAGGAAGCTGCGTGATAGTTGGAAGTAAAGGGTGGTAGCAGAATAAAAACCATTGTACACGTGGTCGACTGTGGCGCGTTCCAGAGGCAAAAGTGGTTTGGTAGAAACCGCCAAAGGGAGCCTCCGGAGTGGGGCCCTATAAAAACATAGTTCACTTGTTCAATAATCATTTTATTGGTGCTGGATGATTATGAAAAAGACCTGCATGCTCGTTAACCTTCGACTGTCAATTTCAAACGCACGCAGCCACGGTAACAGGTAAGGCTCAAACGCCCATAATTCATCTGTCTGGTTACCATTATCGACCGAAGTATGGACCAAGAAAAGGAATTGCAAGGGTCTAGTTGTATTTTAGATGACCGGGAAGACTATCTGGTTGATAGAGACCGAGGGGTGTGTGACCCATTCCTATCCATAGGAAGTGTATCAGTCAGTAAAGAGAGGTTGTGGCATTATAATTCACAGGGAAATGATGTCTTAAATGTCTGTAAATCCTTTTTATATTATTTTGCCGTCGAACAAACCCTGCATTTTCCTGAATTTACAGAGTGGTGCGCAGTCGATTATTCCCCTTCTCAAAGAGTCATTATCAGTCATTCTACTTCTCGAATACTCTGTAAAATCAATGCCAAAGTCGTCCGCAAAAACTTAAACCTGCCCGACAGTTACCCTGACAACCGTGAACCTGTAAATGAGTCTATTCTTGCTGAATTATACAAAAGTTGCATCACTGAAGTCCGTTGCAAATTCCTGTCCAGTATTTTGAAAGAGGGCCAGTCATTAGACAGTCTTTTCCTACCTTACCAAGTTCATATTTTCAAAAATGAAGTTCAATTAGTGGTATCCCTGGTCTGTCAAATTTTGGGTCTTGACGATGATTGTCGCGTAAATGAAGTCATCCTTGGTTTTTTGTTAAAAATAAGTTCATTTGGTTCGGAGTCTCAATCGGTTCCTGTTTTCAGTCTAGATGAGTACTTGGCGGAAGCAATACACCTTCAGTTAAGTGAATTCCCAAAGGTCAGGTTCTTTAAATTTCAAACTTACTTGTTGAACATGTTGCTGTGTTCAAATGTCACTAAATTACAGTTTTTGAGTACCATCTTCTCTTCTGATTTGCCCAAGCAGATCATCATGTTTGAGTTTGCCAATTCAATCATGTTAGAGATATATAAACTGTTGTTTGATGAAGTGTTTCCCCGTGTGTTCCCGTGTGTTAGAAGATATGAAATGCCTGATGTAGTCCTCGCCTGAGGATTGAGTCGGGGACTGGTTCCTGCATAAAGATTGTACTATTTTGAGGATATATGGATTCACTGGGGAACCATATAAGTTACCTGCTTTCCTCACTCCCCGAGTTTTTGCATTAGAATTCATGAGGCAAAGGTTGCATTCAGAGGAAGAACATTTTGGAGCCTTTAAAAAATATTCAAATATCAAATTCCCTCTCAAGGTTGGCTCTTTTATTTTAAAAAATAAAGGTGCCTTAGTGTTTATTGAAAAGTTATTGGGAAGCATGGAATTTCAAAAAGAGCCGAAGGAAAATTATGATCCTCACCACATAATTTCCCTAAGGAAACAGGCCAACAAAAACAAACCATTTGAACACCAGTTTATTGAAGGATTGAATGAAGCAGCAAATTTGTTGCAGTTTATGGAAATTCAAGGGTCCGATGGAGATGCGAGTACTTTACCAGCTACAGTATCACAAGTGACAGAGGGTCCTAATGTTTTGATTAAAAGGAGTCTGTCTGAAATTGAAAGCATGGAAGTGGATGAAGATGGATTACATAAAAAGGCAAGATTGTTACAAGTTGGTGGAGTTTCAAGTGAAGAGATTTCTGATGATTTCAAGAGAGTTGCTTTAGTCCCAACGAAATCTGTACAAGTAAATCAATTTTCTTTTAAAAGTGTGGATAATTCAAAATTAAGTCCAATTTTCAAATCCAAAGAGGAGGTAAAAGCCAATTATATGGAAAAGCGAAAGCAGTCTCTGGAAGATATAAGGAATTTACTCCCACGGGTAAGGAGTTTAAGCAATCCAAAAACCTACTTGATTTTTGCCCGAGATACAGAAAGAAATACCTTCAAATTGGCCATGGTTAATGATAAAAAGATGACAGAGATGGAAGTAAGGTTGGACAAGATTAGTGTACCTGACAAGATATAGCTACACAAGCAAACACGTGACATTATTTATTCAGACCTATTGCAAGCTATGATGAGAATCAATAAGCTACAAATTTTGGTAGATAAGTTAGAGGTTCAAGTAAAACATGAAAGAGTTGAAAATAAGGCCAATGCCATCCAAATTAAAAAGCTACAAGCAGATATTATCAGTTCAGGAAGTGAAAAAGATAACACCCAAGCGATCAGAAGAATGCTGGAAGAAAAGGACAATGCTCTCCAAGTTTTGAAGAAGAAGTTAAAGATCCCAAGCACTGAGCATGTTCAATCATCTGAATTATTGGCACTGCAATAAGAAAAAGACAAGGTCCACAAGGAGATGATGGAACATAAAGGAAGAGTTGTTGAATTACAAGAGGAAAAAGACAGGTGGGAAACTGAACGAAGTGAGCTGATATCTCAAATCGCCATGCTAAAAAAGGACCAAAATGATGAAAAGGAGATCATGGAGGAATTGATGAGTCAGACTCCTACTGATGAGGACCTGTCTATTGTAAATATCGAGAAGACATTAAATGATTTTTCTGCAGATGATTTGCTAGTACCTATGTCCCAGGTAAGCCTAAAGGATGAAGAAATAAAAGAGTTAAAGGTAGAAAATGAAAAGATCAAGTCTGAATTAGCCAAATTAAGTGATAGTAAAAATAAAATATTGCAAGACAGGAATCAGCTGCAAAAGAAATTCAATGAACTAAAAGAAAGAAACATTGGGAAATGTCCTCTCCAAGGGGCAAAGCACATCATTTGGGACACCTTATCTATAGAAATCACTAAATTCAGGCACCATCTGAACTTTATAGATGATCAAAACATATTGGTCAATTTGGCCCACCAAAGACTAAAGTTAGTGAATGAAAATATGGAAAGAAGACCCCTTACCACAGCCCAAAACACATTGAATTTTTTAAATTCATTGACATACCAGAAATTACATGACATGGGAATAAAGGACAGAATATCAATAGTACTATGGGCTAAAAGGTTTATCCACAAGCACCATTTAATGAAGACGGTCCAGGACAAGGCAAATGAAATGCTTTCATAGGTTAATGACTTCAAGCAGGTTTTCAAAGAGCTATTTGAGGAAGGCCTACCATCCTTTTGGGATGAGGAAGGACGGATGTTCTCTCAGGAGCACTATCACATCTTGTTAGTTCAAAGCCGCATGGATCGTTCCAAATTTGATGATTTGGAAAAAGGCCTAACAGGGAAAGCTATTGTGGACAAATTGACAGAGGATTTTGAAATCTTACAAAAGTTCCTAATCATCAGGAGAGGATTGCCCAAGGTATCATACGAAGCTTACATGGAGTTAGAAGTGTCAATTCGAGAAATGATGGAATATGATACCCCAAGTGCGGAGCAATGGAAAGATGTGGAAAGGTTCGAAAAGACAAAATACATCCTTCAATCATGAGAACAGATGTCGCGTGCTGAGGAGCTGCTGGGATAGGCCTTGTACCAAGTTGATTTAATTTAATGATATGTTAGGATTGAAGCTGTAGTTTATTCCTAGAAGTTAGGAATTTAGTTACAAGACTTTAATTAAGCCGGTCATTCAGTTATGGATCTTCTTGGAAGATGGATCATTTTATGTATATATTTGCATCTATTTTATTTGATGGGGGTTGGAACCCATCGGGTTGTTGAAGGTTTTGAAAGACATATTATTTTTGAATAATAGAGCAAATGCATAGAATTATCAGAGATTCTTGTGTCATTTCCATTACAGTCCGTATTTCTTTCCTCATGTGATTGTGTTTTCCAGTGTAACACTTCATTCTGTTTTTCTTCGTATCTGAAACACAGTATTGGATGGTTATAATTCATAATGTTTATGCTCTGATCATCGTTTTGGATATTTTATATGTTTTTCTACTAAAGTTAATATAGAACTCATCTTTGATGCTCTGTATTAATGGGCTGTTCATTGTCTCTTCTGTCCCACCTGAACTAAATGAATGTCTGTGATGAAATGGTTACCTTGCCTTTGATAAATCTCATGTATATGTATTTGTGATTTTTTTATTTTTATGTGACTCCATTCCCAATGGTTATGTGTTGTTTCAACCATCTATACAAATCTTTGGATGTTAATTATATCTGGTCTCGTTAAATCTATATTGAGAGATCCCTCTCTGGAAGAAAAACCAGTTTCTTTCTAAAGTGGTTTTGCTGTTACCTTGGGATTTACCTTTACAACCTTGGGTACATTCTGAGTGCTAACACCTTCCACATTCCTCCTTTCTGCCCTCTAGTACAGAACTCGGGAATCGAAACTTAACCTATGCCTTAGAATTTTTATGCACTTTTCCACTTCTGCAGGTGCATCCCGAGGTGTAGAAACACAACATTTCTGCCCCGTTCAACTACTCCTTTCCGATTTCACCTTCTGCCTTCCTTAGGTGGATTCTAAGGGGAAGAAACACCAAATCATAGGTATTCTGACCCTTTGACCAGGCTTCCATCCTTCATGGACTTAGGAAAAAATGAATTGAAACTACAAGGAAAATATAGATGCAGATGCAGGAAATATTCACAAGTAACTTCTACTTAAATCATCTGTAAGCATTCAACATAAATATAGTAATTCATATGAAAATACATTGCAGAAATAACATAACAGAGAATACTTATCTTGGATGATCAAGCTGTCCCGCAAATAGTATGTCACTGCAACATTCTACCCAACCATAGGCTAGTGTGTTCATTAATCTCTCAACACCACTGCCACCCCCGAGATGGGCATGATTTCCACAAGGAACTAGGGAATTGCAGACTCACACATAACCAAATAAAAAACACATAGTCAAGACAACAGATGGGTTCACATGATACACAACCAAGCCATTTCACAATTGGTTTTATCAGACTGTCCAGCGAAGCCAACACCAAGTTGGGTTTATGAGGATGCAGGATTACAAGCCAAACACTGCTGGGTTTATCAAGATTACTCAACCAAGCCAACATACAGTTGGGTTTATCAGGCTGTACACCGTCAAGACAACATATATATCAAGGACCAACCAAGCCGACATATGGGTTTATCAGGCATTCAACCAATCCATCATTCACAGTTGGGTTTCATAGGTTGTCTAGCCAGGGATTACACATAGGGCCCAAAGAACAACAAGACACAACCAATCCAATAGATGGGTTTCAAAGGATACTTGGCCAAGCCATCTCACTGCTGGGTTTCATAGGCTACTTGGCCAAGCCATCTCATTGCTAGGTTTCATAGGCTATTTAGCCAATCCAGCTAGTTGGGTTTATCAGGTTCCTAAGGCAGTGGACATGAAGAACTACTAAGCTAATGAGCTCATCCATAGAGCTAACGACACCTTCACAAGATCTATCTAGATTGACATCCACATTTCCTACACTCCCAACCCAAGGAAGTGTCCCCTTCTTTGCTCCATAGTCCCTCGAGATACACCTTCCCTTCCAGTTCTCTTCAGGATGTGTAGATAAGATTCACCAGCCACTCTTATCTTATTGTGAGGTTCCACACTAGGTTTATCAAGCACATTCTATGTCTCTTCCACTCCTAAGTCTTGCATATAGTTCAGACCAAACCAAAGTGCACAACACAACAAACCATAGGGAAAACACAACCACATAGGCTTCACTCCATAACACAAAGACAACAGGGTTTACTTGTATACCATAATGTCACTCAGACAAGCACTATCAAAACCACACTTCCATGACTCATGGTAGTTGAACCACCACACTGCACATTTCCATGGAAATTGGGAAACTGCGGAGGACCACACTCTCATAAAATCGAGAGATATCCTCTGCCCATTCACTCACCAAAACATAGTGGAATCATTCTTCCATGACTCATGGTGGTGATACAACAATAACGCGCATGAACAAACCAATCAGATCGATCGAATGGTATGGAACCATAGAATGGTAGAATGGCCGAGAAAATGAACAACCACGACACTCTGGAACAACAAAACCACTTCCCCCCAATTGAGGAAAGACAAAATGGCACACATCATGTGCTTCATTGCGTCAGAAGCAAGATCATGACTTCCCAAACTACAGACTTGCATGATTGCTCAGACAAGCAATCAGACTGCCATGTCTTGCTCTGCCTAAGTCATTAATTGCCTCAACCAACTTCTGGAAGAAATTGATGATTGCAGATAGAGTACAAAACGTAGTTAAGGGTACATGGGTTTCCCCATTGAAATCCATTCACACCCTATTGGATCAGGGGTTTTGACTAACTCCCCACCCTATCCTTGTGGAATCATGCCCCCATATCTTTCACATTGCAGTCCCATAGGTCGCTGTGGTATTTTATTAAATTGTGCATTTACATGATAATCAAAATTTACTGTGTTTGACTTAGCACCAAAACCATAGGTATCAACCTTGATCACCTATCCAAAAAACACCAAATCAATGGCAGGGCCTTGGCCTTGAGCTGCTTGCCATGATTTCCATACAATATTTACATCATGTACAATTCAATACCATGGGGTAAAAATTGGGGTATTATAGACTCTCAACTGTTAGTCAATAGGTTGTCTTTCTATTTTAACACATTATATTATTTCTAAAAATAGGCACTATCAGCCCAAAATACAATCATGCTTTATTACTAAAAGCATGCTTTTAGTCTAACTAACTCTTCCCACAAAATCAGTCGGACTATGATTTTTGACTTGCTTTATTCCTCTTTTGTCGTGGTTCCTTCTGTCGTGACTACTTTTGTCGTAGCTTCTTATGTTGTAGTTTCTTCCATTGTGTAACCAAAATATTCATCTTTCCAAGTAGACTTATGGTAGAATTCTGTCTTACTTTTCCTAGGTCCAACATGCCCCCAACACTCACCTGTGGCTCGTCCCGAGCCACATCAGTATTAAAATTCTATAATTGCGACCTTGCTTTGAAAATATTGGAATATTTTCACTAAGTGTTCAGTTTCCTGTCAAACTTCTTCTTCTACTGACTTCAATTTTTGTACAAGTTCAGAACTGATGTGTTATGAAGTTGTTAATCCTGCCGACCACAAGGATTTTCACACCTTTTCATGTAAAGGTTGTATCAGACCTGTAATTTTCTCTGCTTATTGTTGGAGCAGAGTCCCGCAGCTACAGGAAAAACTGCCATTTTGGCGGATAGACAGTTTGGTGAAGACGAAGAGATAAGGTGAAGCTACGATGCCGTAGCATGTTTCTAGTTGCAGAGCAGAGCCGAAAACCGTGACTGTGGAACAGAGAAGTCAAGGAAGACGACTATACTTGAGCGGCCGAGAAGAGAGAGCTCAACCACTGCATTGAAGGCAGCGGTGAAGATAGGAGGGCTCAGCTACCCTCATAAAGGAAAAGGAGTGACGAGGTCGAGGTATTGAAGACGAAGGACAAAAGACGAGAAGCGGTGCATAGTACCCATGGTCAACGTCGGGAAGCATGGAAGACTGCAGAGAGCAGTGGTGTGACAGAAAGTGGCTACCTCAAGTACAGATATGCCGACTGTCACTAGTTAGGGTTTTGGGTTACTGTTGGGATAGGCCCACAGTGTTGTAATGGCGAGACCTTCGGGCCGCCTATAAAGGGATGTATTTTGTAGTGTAAAAGGTTGGCATTTTGAGCATTTTAGGCCATCCATCTAGTCAGGCTATCAGTAGTCTGTTAGTTCACTATTATTTTGTATTGTAACAATCCGCAGGGATTGACAGAGGGAGAGAGAGAGAGAGAATATTGTAAGAAGGCAATATAGAGAAGATATCTAAGAGAGAAGGGCTCCAGGCTATGTGCAGAGTTACCCAGAAGATCTCTAGCTGCATATGCGGTGTAGCAGAACTATGTACCTCTCTCAAGTTATAATATAGAAACACAGTTTTGTGGACGTAACTTCCACCCCAGAAGTGAACCACGTAAAAACCAGAGTGTTATGTGTTTGATTCATGTGATTGTATTTGCTTGTTATATCTATCATTCATTACATGAACTTTGCTTACAGTAAATGTATGTGTATGTTATTCAGTTCACGGCATATTACAGGGATAAATGCAAGTTGAAGTCTTTAAGTAGTCTGTATAAGAGTGTCTAAGTTTCACTTGAGACAGTTAAGAGTTGCAGTATAAACAACCTTGAGTATTGAGTCCTGTAGGGTAAACACAAGTGACGCTAGGTGTGCTGAGTCGCAGCGGTAGGATATGACAGGGACGTGATATCGCACCAACAGAGGAGCTGCGGTGTGCGATACCGTGGGTTGAGGAGTAAGCATAGGAGAGAGTTAGGTGTTGCGCAGGACGCAGTGATATGATAGAGGTTGGAGTCATTGCGAGCAGGAGGAACACTGCGCATCGCGTTGCAGAGAGGAAAGAGTGGTTTCGCGAGTTAAGAAGAGCTGCGAGACGCGCCTAGGATGCCATACAGAACCTGGTCGAGACACCTGAGTCCTTGACCAACCCATCAGGATCACTTCGGGTGAGAATTCAGGCCACTCTGCGGTCTATCGTCGAAAGGGCCAGTGAGCTAGGGGTGTTGTTGGTTCATTATAGTAAACCCGGGTCTGCCCAGACGACCAATAAATGGTTCTATTGCCGGTTTTGAACAAACTGAGCACTAATGTTCTGTTGGAACCCTACTAGAGACAAACTCAATGAGTGGGTTTGGTCTAACCAGAAAGAGTTTGCTGAACGATGGAACAAGAGTCCTAGACTGAGCACAGAGGACTGGTTACAAAAACATATTGTTACAGACCTGCATGCGATATTTTTTGCAACCTTTGGAAACAAGCTTTACGACTGGTTATCAAAGTTGACTGACAAGAACATATTCAAGAAGAAAAGAAACATTTTCTGGACACTGGAGCTGATTCAAACCGTGAAGAACCTTGATAATCCCATTACGAGGACAATAGACTTCTGGCTTGCAAGTGTGCTAGAAGGCTTCGTCACAGAGTTTGCAGTTGGCCAGAGAAAGAGCTTCAGCGAAGCTGAATGGTACTTTTTCAAAGGATATCGCGGTAAGTACCTAAAATCTTTAAACTTGTCCATTAAGATGCTATTATATGAAAAAGGAAGAATGGATATAGTTTCAGATGAATAAGTAAAGATAGTAATGTCACAAGAGTTTGAAAGTGATTTTGATGACATTGGACGTACACGTAGTGGAAAGAAATATAAATTAGATTTAAGCTCTCCCATATCTAAAGACAGTTCAGATAGTACTAGACAACAGAGTCATAGCCATACAGAAAGAACAGAAGGGGGTATCCCTTACCACCCTTATACCCCACAGAAACAGATCGGGACTCAGAGCAATCCCGTAGGAACTCCATCTAGTAGTTCCTAGACAGTACATACTACCGCTACATCACCTCCACCTACACCGTCGAGTGGTAGTAACACAGCAAATCAACATCCACCATGTAGAAATAGAATGGGGGATGATATGAAGCTACCTACCTTTAAGGGTACAGGGGCAGAGGACCCAGAGCAGCATTGGTTTCTATGTGAAGTCGTGTGGACCATTAAAGCAATCAATGATGATAATATTAAAATCGTACAGTTGGCCACCACACTGAGAGAATGAGCCTTAACATGGTATATGAAATATACCTCAGCGGTTACCTCAGCAGTACCCAGAACACTTGCCCAGGTTAGGACTGCCATGATTAAAGAGTTTAAAAAACCTAAGTCTGAGTCACAGTGCATTATAGAGCTCAAAGACATCAAACATTTACCTACAGAGTCAGTGTGGGACTTTGATCAGAAATTTAAAGCCCTTATAGACCAATTCAGCTTTGAGTTTGCGCCGGAGCAGCATAAGGAATGGTTTCTTGCAGTGCTGCTCCCTCACATCAGACTGCCATTAATGCAGCAGAAACTCCAGATGCAGGATGACGCGTTGGAGATGGCAATGAAACTAGAGGCTTCACCTCTAGCTGAAACCAGCACAGGTATGACAAACCTGCAAAACCAGTTGGCTAATCTCACGATATAGATACATGAGCTTAAGAAAGGGAAAGAGGTTGCGCAAGACATATGGTGCGTAAAGTGTAAAGCACAAGGCCATACTAAAGATAATTGTCCAGTCTTTTTAGAATATCTAGCAATCGGGGCTCCTAACCCCTTACCACAGACCCACGGGCCGTGGTGTGAAATATGAAAAACAAGAGGACATCTACCTCACCAGTGCCCTCTACTTTAGAAGTACATGTAGACACCTAAGAACTTATACTGCGTCTTCTGTAAGTCCATAGGCCATGATGAACATGATTTCAGAGCCTATGATCTCATGGTCGGAGCAAAGCAAGACCTGTACAAAGTCCAATCAGAAACATAGGGTCAAGCAGCAGGACCACAGCAGGATCCGGCTTATGGTGGCCAAGGAGGAGGATTCAGAGGACGAGGAGGATTGAGAGGCTTTGGCCGTGGAGAAGGCTTTGGCTGTGGTCGTGGACCAATTACTTGTTACAACTGTGGAGTTGTAGGACATTATGATAGGGACTGTCAGAACCCTACCACCACATGTAACTATTGCAAATCTTACGATCACGCTATAGAAGACTGTCCTACCTTGATAGCTAAGATCAGAGAACCTAAGCCAGCAGTACACTAGAACATCCATTTTATTGCTACTGAGCAGAAAGAACCAGAACCAAGAGTCAACATTGTGACTCGCAGTGGTGCTTCCACCAATGAGACATCGCATGATACTGAAAATACCACAGGACAGGAGTGGGTACGTAAAGCTACTAACAAAGCCACACCACTTGACCTACCGAAGAATAAACAGACATTTCAGGAAGCTAAGACTTTCTTTGATGACCCTATGCAATCAGGATCGCAGGTACTGCCATCTAGGGGCATACCGCAGCAAGCACCTTGTGGCATTAGCCCTGTACAGATATCGCAGGCTACCACATCGGGCACATGCGACGAGGACGAGTTGACAGGAAGTGTACAATACTTCCTACGGAGTTGTTTAAAACTCGTGAGAAATGAGCAAGCTATTGGAGAAATTCAACGCATCATAGATCAGTGTCAGCCATATTCTTCTGTGAGCAGTGAACAGCGTGCTGTTCATAGCATTATGGGACATACAAGAACAGGAAGAGAGATGCGACTCACAACATAGGTTGGAGAATTTGAAATGGACGAGGTAATCCTAGACCTCGGAGTAGAGGTAAATGTTTTGACTAAGCAGACATGGGAACAGATGGGTAGCCCTAAGTTAGTCAGATCGTCTATCCACCTGAGATTAGCTAATCAGCAGCGAGTATCACCACTGGGTCGATTATCGCAGGTACCAGTTGACATTGACGGAGTTCGCAGCTCTGCGGACTTTGAAGTTATAGAAATCATTGGCGACAGTAGACCATATCCCGCATTGCTAGGCATTGATTGGGCGATCGGTAACATGGCCGTTATCGACTTAAAGAGAAGACAAATGACCTTTGAGGATGCGTAGATCCGGGTCATCGCACCGTTAGATCCTCTTCAGGGTCCTAGCACTACTACATTTCGATCCAAAATCCGACGGTTTTTTCCGACGGCGCGTGGATTTTTTCTTTTAACCGTGCCAAAAATCAGAAAGATAATTTTTTTTTTTTGAAATGGTGGGGATAAGCGTCGCTTAAGCGACAGCTAGGCTTGCAAGCATCGCTTAAGCGACGAATATCCTCCTAAGCGTCGCTTAAGCGACGACACTTAAATTGCTCATTCATTTAATAATGTCTTAAGCGTCGCTTAAGCGACGGCGCTTAAATTGCTCAATCATTTAATAATTTGTCGTAATTGGTTAATTATT
>LPNX010020399.1:116594-152010 GCA_001517045.1 Pseudotsuga menziesii | reverse complement strand
TTTTAATTTTAATTTTTAATCTTTTAATCTTTTATTTTATCTTTTACTTTTTATTTTATCTTTTTACTTTAAATCTTTTAATCTTTTATTTTAGTTTTTAATTTTTTAATTTTTAACTTTTGATTTTTAATTTTTTAATATTTTTATTTTATTAAGACAAAATGGACGCCCCACTTAGGAGATCTTTAGCTTGGAGTTTGATTTGGACATTGCTCCTTTAAACTTAAGTTTTAACCTTAGCCAATGCTCCAAAATTTTTATCTAGCCTTTAGACTTAGGCTTAAAATCAATTTCACCTTAGATTAAAAATTTTCAATTTAATTTTTTAAATTTCCCCATTTTGACTTAGGAGAATTAAAAAAATAACTTGAAAAAATTATATCTAGGCCATGGGGGGGTGAAAAACTTTGGAATAAGTTTTCCTAGGCTTAGGAACCCCCAAACCAACTTACCATGGTATTTCTTGATTTTTTACTTCAAAATAAAAAAATGTGAATTTTGACTTAGGGAAATTAATTAATTCCCTGGGAAAAGTAGACCTTGCTAGGCAAAAATGGTCTATCTTCTCAACCACTCATCAGAATGACATGGGACTCGAAGCAGTGGCTTAGGGGGTTTCATAGCAATTTATCTTTGCATTCATAGCCCCTATTACAAAATGCCATGTTCGAGCGATTACATTATTACATCAAAATTGAGTTAATTAATCACCATGGGGTGAAATTAATTAACTAGGAAAAATAAATAAAATACAACAACATAACGAAACTCCGCAAGACTCTAGATGAATGTCTAGCATGGTCATGAATCATTTTTGAAACCTTAGCCACTCCATGGACTTGACTGCTAGAACGCCCGTCACCACTTTGGAGGATTTTGAGTGAAAAACCAAACCGATTAAAATCGTTTATACAACAAGATCAATTGGAAAGGGAAAAAACACTCGATGAGGGGACTTCCCTAACAATCAGTTCCATGGTGTGGTATCCATATCACATGACCCACACTAACACATAAAATTACATTAATTTTCCCACGCAGGGGAGCGGACATTTCGTTTTACAAAGGGGCAATTGCCCTGCAGAAGTGAAAAAATCCTCAGATTTTTCCAAGGTACAACTTGTACAATTATGTACATCTTCATCTATATGGAGTTGCCACCTAGTCGAAATAGGTGGGCAACAGGCCCACACCTATTTTTTTTGGGCATTTTTATATTATTTTCTGGGGCTTTTGGGAGGATCACGATTTCTGCAAGGAGGCACAAATTCATAATTTTAAAAGATTATATTATTTTATTGTGCCATGGGGACACCCAGAGGGAGTTAGTTAACACTCCATGGACCCACCATGTGCTTCATTTATTTCCTATTGAGTGGGATCCCCTCTCTTAGGGTGATTTAGTCCACTTTAATATTATATTGTTATATTGATCCATGTATTGTATGTTGAGCTCATCTCAACCATTGATTAGATATTTGTATCTTTTAATCTTAACCACTTATTTGAAAAGTGGTTAGGATTTTGGTTCTCTCGTTCCTATTTAAATGAGAGAGTTTCCCATTTGTAAGGGGTCTTTGGCTCTTGGATTTGATTAATAGAAAAACTTTCTTGTGGATATTTTTTGGATCTCCTTTGCATCTGGTGTTCTTAGATGGTGATTGGAAAGTCTTTTGCTTCCTAACATTCGGGAAATTTGTGTGAGACCTATATATTTTTCGGGATCATTGTCTTGTCTACAGGAGGGCGACTTCAACTTCGGTGTTTTTGCAAGGGCTCCTCAACTCGCTTGGACTAGCTTCGTCTGTAACAGGGGGTTTTCATTAGCTTCATTGTGATCTATGATTGCACTTTTTTATTTATCTGTAGATCTTGTTTTTTTTCTCATGTCGCAACAAATCTGATGTTGTTGATGTTTGCTTATGCAGAAGAGAGGGCGCAGTGGTCACTTGGAGCAAAAAGTTGGGCTTAGAATTGATGTTTGCTTATCCATGTATTGTATGTTGAGCTCATCTCAACCATTGATTAGAACATTTATATCTTTTAATCTTAGCTACTTGTTTTGAAAGTGGTTAGGATTTTGGTTTTCTCATTTCTATTTAAAGGAGAGAGCTTCTCATTTGTAAGGGGTCTTTGGCTCTTGGATCTAGATAATAGAAAATTTTGCTTGTGGATATTTTCTTGGATCTCCTTTACATCTGATGTTCTTAGATGGTGATTTGAAAGTCTTTTGCTTCCTAGCATTCTGGAAATTGTTATGAGATCTATATTTTTTGGGGATCATTGTCTTGCCTATAGGAGGACGACTTCAGCTTGGGTGTTTTTGCAGGGGGACCTCAACTTGCTTGGATTGTCTTCGTTTTTTATCAGGGAGTTTTCATTAGTGCTGTGGTGACCTATGATTTCTTCTTGCTATTTTTCTGTAGCATATAGCTTCTTTCTCATGTCACAGCAAATCTGATATGGTTGATGTTTGTTGTGCAGGAGAGGGGGCACATTGACTTCCTCGGGCAAACACTGGACATAGAACTCGCTTCAAGCTTCTCAAACTGATCGGGATGGCAGGGATCATCATCATCAAGGCATCTACAAGCATTTCCAGGTAAGATCTACAAGCCAATCTCTTTTCTTCCAGATCTCAATCCATTGTACCTGCTTTTCTTCAAATTTTCTGAAAAACTCCTAAATAATAAAAATCCAAAAAAATACTTAATCAGGGAACCGCTCGATCTTTGGACAAACCACTGTTGGGTTTTGTAGATCGGGCACCCCTCTCACCAAATCCTCCTCAATGAGGTCCAGATTGTGACTGGTTTGCCCTAGATTTGACTTTTTGACTGCTCAAATCCCAACGCCCCTAATGAAATTTTGACTTTTCCAGATTTGATTTTTTCCGGAAAATAATCACTTGGGTTTGTAGATCAGGTCTCCCTCACTCCAGAACACCCCCAACGCTAAGCTAGTTCCTGCCAGGTAGCCCTAGATCTGAAAAACTGACTTTCAACATCTTAGCTTCCCTCATCAGATTTTGACTTTTCCAGATCTGATTTTTTCTGAAATTTTCTGATTTGGGTTTGTAGATCAGGCCATTCTGATCTCATCTCTCCTGCAACGCTAAGTTGATAGTCTCTTGGTTGTCCTAGATCTGCAAATTTGCCTCTCCAAACCCTAGCGCTAGCCCTCCTTCTGCTGGTTTCCCTATAAACTGAATCTTCCGTGCCAAACACTTTTCTGGGTCCATAGATCAGGGCATATCCCAGGTGGGTTCACTTTAATGCTGTGCAGATATTGACTCCATTGTCCAAGGCCCAACAGGAACTGATCTCCAAGCTTAGTGCTAGCCCTCTTTTGACCTCTTTCCCTTGAAAGTTGATTGCTCCTTGATGGCTCAGGTAATTTGACATTGTCATATCTCTCATTGAGTCTATCCCTTTGGTACTAGACAGTCCCAACTTTGTCCTTACTCACCCTGCCTCGGTTACGTTTCCCAATGCAGCAGTTATCTTCATTAGTTGCTAGTACCTCAACCCTAGATCTAGTATTACCCCTATAGGTCACTTGTATTTCACTTTGGATCAACCCTCATATGACTGAAGCCCTCATCCAAAGCCCTAGTCCACTTAGTATCATTTTCCATAGATCTAGAGTTTCCAATTACCTTACACCTTAAGTATCTCAATCCATACTTGATCTGATCTAGTGTCTAGGTCTGATCTCTCCTGTCGGGAGTAGATCTGGGTCTTCCCCGTTGTTGTCTTGGACTTAGATTACATAAAGTGAAGGCTGCCTTGATTAGCGTGACAACCATCCATTTGGGAGTCTAGGCAGTCTTGGTTCCACCTCCTTAGTTGCTTGTCCCTCTACTGTCCATCCGGATCTATCTCACATAGGCAACTACAAGGTTGGTGATAACAAGTTTTTAACAAATATCGTTGCAATATTTGGTTCCAATATTTCTTTTCATCAAACTCCTAAGTAACTTAATCATAATCACACTAAGCCTTAACAAGCTTAGAAATTAATAGGGTCTACCCCCCTTGGCTTCGATTAGGAATTGGCCTAAACGGAGGAGTCAAGAACAAGGTGACAACCTTGACTCGAGACTTTCCCCCAAGGACACACCAAGTGGCTTGAAGATTTTTGCCACATCCCCCCTAGGTGTGTGAAAGGCGACAATAGGCTGCAATGTGGCTTGGCCCAATCTTTTGGTTGGTCCAAGTTTACCTACCCTGATGAGGCTTAATGTCTACAAGACCCCAGTCAGCTATGGGATCTTCCATCTTTTCTAGGAAGGGATCATGAACAATGTTCCCTCCTCTTTTTCTTTATTTGAAATTGTGTTTTTCGTTTTTTGAATTTGTGACATTGACATCCCCTGCTAACACACAATCTTTTGCAAAATCTGACTCTTTCTAGTCAAGTAAGGATTGCCTTCAATTTTCTTTATCTTTATACTTTACTAGCATGTATATTGAAAATATTATTTTATTGCCAATGACAAAAGGCTTGGCATAATCCAATGTTGTGTTTGGTGTATGATTTCCAGGTTGAGAATGGAGTTATCTCGAAAGGTGCATACTACTCTTGAGTCCCCATGAGAGTTGACTGCAACCCCACCTTTGTATTCCATATCGTATTCTTGACTTTTAAGATGTCGAGCTCTTCAAGTTTCGTCTCCTGGAGTAGGAGAACATTTGGATGTTCTTCATTGATTATGTCCTTTAAAGCTTCTTCTTTATATTTGAACCCACATTCAAGTTTACCTTTGTGGTCGTCCTTTTTTCAACAGTTTTCCATTGATATTCGTTGGTTAGGAAATTGCGTTGGAGGAATGACCTTCTTGCAATCTTTGGCGAAGTGCCCATATTCATGGCAAACCTTACATTTGAAAGGTAGTTGTTCATAGTCGAGCTCTTGGATGTGTCACCGATTGTCAAGGGATAGCAAAACAATTTTCGAGAGCCCTTTCTCTAGGTCTATTTCCACACAGATCTATGTGCATGCGAACATTCCAGCTTTTGGTTCAATTTTGTTTATGTATTTTCTTAGGGTATTGCAGATGTCTTGGAGTGATTCATCTCCCCAATAGTGTAGTGGTAGAAGAGGAAGGCACACCCATATTGGTACTTCTTGGGGGACATCCAACTTTAGGTCGAAATCTAGGGTCCATCTATTTAGATAGATGTTGTGGTTGCTAAAGAAGTAAGGGCCACTTCTAAAGATAAGGTCTCGGTCATCTTTGGATTCAAACAAGAAGGCATACAAATTTAAAACCCTTAGTCGCAAAAAGAAAGTGAGACATCTTTCCTTTGATTAGTACATGCTAGTTTTTTTGGATCCAGATCTCCCTGGGTCTTGGTGAAGGTTAGATCCTAGTTGTTGAATTGTTGTAACTTCGAAGAATATTCTAAATATATTTTGTGGTCCCGATGTTCCTATTGGAAGAATTACTTGTATTACTTTGTACCCCGATATTCCTATCGGGAGAATTACTAAGAGTCATGAGGAAGTCCCCTTCATTGTAAGTCGGGTCATTAGTATCCTCCGAAATGTATTATTATATTAGGTTAAACCAGTTGTGGTTACTCGAGCCTACATGAAAGGGTTAAAGATTAAGTGAACGAAAGAATATAAATAGAGGTGAGGCGCTCCTCATTTGGAACACACTCACACTCACTTGTGTAGCGCATTAGAGAGAGAGAGAGAGAGCTGTAGCTGGAGAAGGAGGAGGATCAGTCTTTTGGTTTTACCTTTTATCTTTTTTGGGCATCTATATTGAGGAAGCTTTTACTGGGTTTTTCCCTTTAGGGTTTTCCTAGGATAAATCTGTGTTGTTCTTGTGATACTGTTTCTTTCAGTGATCCTGTCTATATGCTTTTGTTATGAAATTGAAATTAAATGCTGATATTCTAGCTTAGCATATGGAATTTTAACATGGTATCAAAGCTAGCCTGAAGAGGACAGCTTTCACAAAGTGAAAAAGTCCTCTCTCTCTCCCCGAAAGAAATTAGGGTTTCGACAAAATTTTTGATTTTCGGAAAACTGCTTGCATAGAAAGTTGCGCCCTCCCAAAGCACATCTATTGAGCCTAGAATCGAGGTTTTTGGGTGAGTGAGTCTCCAGGAAAGTCAAACCCTAGTTTGACAGCTGCACCAGAAAATAGCTGGAAGCTGTAGAAGCTGAATCTTGCAAGTCTGATTTGGAAGGTGATGACTTGAGATCTCCAGAAACCAAGCACACCAGTCAACTCACCTCAGTCAAGTGCATCTCCTGGTAAGTTCAGTTTCTCATTCCGCAGAATTTCATTTTTTGTGATTTTCTGACAAGATGGCCCCAAGCACTAAGCTTGAAGACAAGCTAGAAGGCATAGAAAATTTTCGAGCATGGAAATACAGGATTGGTCTCATTCTCCAAGAGAATGATCTTGATAAGTATATCAAAGAGGAAGTTGCAAAACATGAAGAGGCTAAAGCCAAGGAGAAACACAAGAAGGATATGATTAGGGCACAAAGGATTATTGCTGACTCTATCAAGGATCACTTGATCCCTCAAGTGTCATTTAAGAAGACTCCAAAAGAAATGTATGATTCCCTATCCAGAATATATGAGGGAAGAAACATCAACAGAAAGATGAATCTAAGAGCTCAACTGAGGAGCACCAAAATGAGTCATGGAGAATCCACCCAAGACTACTTCACAAGGGTTTCTTAGATCAAAGAACAACTAGAAGCTATTGGAGACAAACTTGATGAAGATGAAATGGTTATGACTGCTCTCAATGGTCTCACTAGACCCTGGGAGTCTTTCATCTAGATGATGTGTCCCAGAAAAGAAAGCATGAAGTTTGATGTGGTATGGGAAGACTGCATTCAAGAGGAGACTAGAGTGACAAATCGAGAAGCCTTACTGAAGGAAGATGATCAAGCCCTAGCCACTCACACCAAGAGAAGAAGAAGTCAATCTAATTTCAAGAGGAGAAATTTCAAGGAGTCTCAACCTCCCAGAAGAATCCAAAGAACAAGGGAAAATCCTCCAGATAAAAACTACTCTAGTTTTCAATGTTTTCATTGTGATAAGATAGGACACATTGCCCAAAATTGTCCTATGAAGAGGCAAGAATATCAGAAGAGGATCAACAACAACAAAAGACATCATGCTCATCTAGCTAAAGACGAGGATGAAGAAGAAGAGGAGGAAAGACCTCCAAGAAAGCAGGTAAGAGAAGAAGATGCAAAAGAGTATGTACTATTCTCTGCATTCTCTGGGTCTGTAACACCTGGAGAAGACACTTGGCTTATTGATAGTGGTGCTTCAAAGCACATGACGGAACAAAAGAAAACTCTGTCGAAACTTGAAGAAAAGAGCTCTCCTCAGAAAGTATCCCTAGGAGATGACTATCAATATCCGATCAAAGGAGTTGGTGAAGCAAGCGACAAGCTTGATTCAGGAAATCCCCTCAAGATGAAGGAAGTACTGTATGTACCAGGTCTAAAGAAGAATCTACTTTCTATCTTAGCTTTAGATAAGAAAGGATTCAGAGTTGCCTTCATAGATGGCCAAGTACTCATGTGGCCCAAAGGAAAGAAAATTGAAGATGCAGTTGTTATTGGTGAAGAAGAAAGAGGCCTGTATAAACTCAAGGGGCACTCAGAAACAACCTTTGTTCATGAGTCCACTGACCCTAGTGAACTATGGCATAGAAGGCTTGCCCACATTAATTACAAGGCACTACCTCATGTGAACAAAGTAGTAACGGGACTACCAGACATGAAGATCAAACATGAAGGCATTTGCAAAGGATGTGCGAAAGGAAAGAACATCAAGAATCCATTTCCGAAGAGTGAAACAAAAACAAAAGGTACATTGGAATTGATTCATTCAGATGTGTGTGGTCCAATGTCTTCTACATCCTTAAGTGGCTTTGAATATTATATCACATTTATTGATGACTATTCAAGAAAAACTTGGATATTCTTCTTGAAAACAAAGAGTGAAGTGTTTGAGAAATTCAAAGAATTCAAAGCCTTGATAGAGAATCTTTTAAACAAGAAAATAAAGTTTCTCTGATCAGACAATGGCAGAGAATACACTTCAAAAGAGTTTGAAGCCTTTTGCAAAGATGCCGGAATCAAGAGGGAACTAACTACTCCCTACAATCTTCAACAAAATGGGGTTGCGAAAAGAAAGAACAGAACCATCATGGAAGCAAGGAAGACAATGATATATGATCAAGATCTTCCAATGCATCTATGGGCAGAAGCAGCAAGAACTGTTGTATATGTATAGAATAGAATATCTCACGGTGCTCTTGGATTCAAGACTCTAGAAGAGATGTTCACGGGAAAGAAGCCTGAGGTAAGTCACCTCAAAATATTTGGTTGTCCAGTATATATTCATATACCAAAAGAGAAAAGAACCAAGTTGGACCCTTCAGGAAAGAAGGGGATATTTGTTGGATACTGTGATGTATCCAAGGCATTCAGAATTTACATTCCTGGATTCCATCACATGGAAATCAGTCGAGATGTAACATTCGATGAAGAAGCAGCTCTTAAGAGATCCAAAAAATGCCAACATGAAGAAGTATACGAGGAAGATGCACCTCCCAGAAATGTAGAGACTACATTCCTACTTGAAGATGAAGCTCCTGAAGAGCATGACATGACAGAACCACAATAACCCCCTACGATGGAGATATCACGAAAGAGAAAGCCTGCTTGGGGAAGAGAGATTATACAAGAAGTAGAAAGATATGGAGCTCCTGAAGGCTCCACAAGGTTAAGTAAGAAGCCTAAGACTTTCTCCAACTATGTAGCCTTGATGTGTGATCTTGCAGATCAAGAACCTACAAACTACGAGGAAGTAGTGCAAAAGAAAAAATGGGTAGAAGCAATGACTGAAGAATACTAGTCAATAATGAAGAATGATGTATGGGATATAGTTCCCAAACCAGAAGGAAAGAGTGTAGTATCCTCCAAATGGATCTACAAGATAAAGCATGCAGCTGACGGAAGTATCGAGAAGTATAAAGCAAGATTTGTGGCCAGAGGTTTCTCTCAGAAAGAGGGAATTGATTATGAAGAGACGTTTTCCCCAGTAGCACGTTATACTGCAATTAGAGCTATCATGGCACTCACATCCATGATGAAGTGGGACTTACACCAGATAGATGTAAAAACAACCTTCCTGAATGGTGTAATTGAAGAAGAAGTATACATAAAACTGCCACAAGGATTTGAAGCTGAAGACAAATGAACTCGTGTGTGCAAGTTGAAGAAAGCCTTGTATGGTTTGAAGCAAGCTCGTAGAGCTTGGTATGGAAGAATAGATAGTTTCCTTACGAGCATGGGCTTTGCCAAGAGTAAATCCGATCCTAACCTTTACTAGAAGGTTATAGAAGATGAACTTGTCATACTATTACTATATGTGGATAATTTATTTCTGACAGGGAATGAGAAACAAATTAAGGAAAGCAACAAGAAGCTCGCTGAAAAATTTGAGATGAAAAACCTTGGGTTAATGCATTATTTCCTAGGTCTAGAAGTATGGTAAAGTTTAGAAGGAATCTTTCTCAACCAAGGAAAGTGAGCAGTAGAGATATTGAAAAGATTCAATATGTTGGAATGTAAAGCCATGGCCACACCCATGGATTCCAACCTGAAGTTGTTAGTCGATGACTCATCAAAGTTAGTGGATGTGACTCAATATAGACAGATTATTGGGTCGTTGAGGTATCCAACAAATACCAGACCAGACATTTATTTTGCTGTGAACACCTTGAGTCAATATCTAGTTCAAGCTAGACGGGTTCACCTGATAGCTGCAAAACATGTGATGAGATATCTGAAAGGGACTATAGACTTTGGTCTATACTATGATGGAAACCATGATTACAGATTGTATGGCTATACAGATGCAGATTGGGCTGGAAGTGTCTCCTACAGGAAAAGCACTTCAGGTGGATGATTTTGTTTGGGGTCTGCTATGATTTCATGGTTTAGCAGGAAACAATCCAGTATTGCTCTTAGCACGGCGGAAGCAGAATATATAGCAGCTTGCTCTGCAGTTGTGAAGCCATATGGCTTCGAAAGCTGATGTCAGGTCTATTTGACCTAGAGATGGATACTACTGAGATTCTATGTGATAACCAAAGTTGTATAAAGATGTCGGAGAACCCAGTGTTCCATGATAGATCGAAGCACATAGAAATCCGGTATTTCTACATTCGAGATATGATACAGAAAGGAGCTATAAAGCTCCAGTATGTGAGTACTGATGAACAAGTTGCTGATGTGTTGACAAAGCCTCTATCTTGGGTAAAGTTCGAACACTTTCGAGATAAGCTTAGTGTTGTTCGGAAAGACCTTCCTCGAAAAGGGGAGCAGTGATGCTACAGTGAGATTGTATCATCCCAAGACATTTGTCCTAAAGTGATCCGGTGACTTCGGTCCTCGAGAATGAAGAGGGATTGTATCATCTCGGGACATTTGTCCAGAATGGATCCGGTGACTTCGGTCCTCGAGAAAGAAGAGGGATTGTATCATCCTGGGACATTTGTCCAGAATGGATCTGGTGACTTCGATCCTCGAGAATGTGGTAGGATTGCATCATCCTTGAACTTTGATTCAGAAAGGTATCCGGAGGCTTCAGTCCCCAAGAATGTGGTAGGATTGCATCATCCTTGAACATCGGTTCAGAAAGGTATCCGGAGGCTTCGGTCCCCAGAATGTGGTAGGATTGCATCATCCTTGAACTTCGGTTCAGAAAGGTATCCGGGGGCTTCGATCCTCGAGAATGTGGTAGGATTGCATCATCCTTGAACTTCGGTTCAGAAAGGTATCTGGAGGCTTCGGTCCCCGAGAATGTGGTGGGATTGCATCATCCTTGAACTTTGGTTCAGAAAGGTATCCAGAGGCTTTGGCCCCCGAGAATGTGGCAGGATTGCATCATCCTTGAACTTCAGTTCAGAAAGGTATCCGGAGGCTTCGGTTCCTGAGAATGTTGTAGGATTGTATCATCCCTGGACTTAGGTCCAAAAGTGATCCGAAGACTTCGTCTTCGTGTTGTGGATTGCAGGTTGTTGCTGATGATGATGTTACTGATCGAAAGATCAAAGTGTGATGATGACGACGTACCGATCGAAAGATCAGAGTGTGATGATGATGACATACTGATCGAAAGATCAGAATATGATGATGATGATGATGTACTGATCGAAAGATCAGAGTATGATGATGATGATGATGCTGATCGAAAGTTCGAAGTATGATGATGATGCTGCTGATCGAAAGTTCGAAGTATGATGATGATGTTGCTGATCAAAAGATCAGAGTATGATGATGATGATGTTGCTGATCGAAAAGTCAAAGTGCTGCTGATGATGATGCTGTAGATCGAAAGGTCAAAGTGCTGATGATGATGTTGTCGATCGAGCAGTCAAAGTGTTGCTGCTGCTGAAATTGAAGATGAAGACTATATGATGTTGAAAAGCTTCCAATGATTTATAGATGTATCACCCTGATGATGTTGATGATGCCTTCTCTCTCTCCTTCTGTTGTTGTAGAATACCCTTCTCGTTAAGGGGGAGTGTTGAATTATTGTAACTTCAAAGAATATTCTAAATATATTTTGTGGTCCCTGATGTTCCTATCGGGAGAATTACTAAGAGTCATGAGGAAGTCCCCTCCGTTGTAAGTTGGGTTATTAGTACCCTCCGAAATTTATTATTATATTAGGTTAACTCAGTTGTGGTTACTCGAGCCTACAAGTTTAGTCGAACCTACATGACAGGGTTAAATATTAAGTGAATGAAAGAATGTAAATAGAGGTGAGGCGCTCCTCATTTGGAACACACTCACACTCACTTGTGTAGCGCATTAGAGATAGAGAGAGCTGTAGCTGGAGAAGGAGGAGGATCAGTCTTTTGGTTTTACCTTTTATCTTTTTGGGGCATCTATATTGAGGAAGCTTTTGCTGGGTTTTTCCCTTTAGGGTTTTCCCAGGATAAATCTGTGTTGGTCTTGTGATACTGTTTCTTTCAGTGATCCTGTCTATATGCTTTTGTTATGAAATTGAAATTAAATGCTGATATTCTAGCTTAGCATATGGAATTTTAACACTAGTGAACTAACCGACAGACTTCTTTTTGCCATTTCCAAGGCCATATGACGAGAGAAAGTTATGGGTAGAGCCACCTCTAGGATGTTTTCTAACCATTTGACAAATTTCAAAGGAGGGGCCTTATGTGTAGATTGCTTGAGAGAGGTAACAATGGCATGAAAAATAGCTTTGTCTAGGTTAGGGGCGGGGACAATCCCCTCTTGAGGAAGACTCCATAGCCGCCATGAGCATGGCTACACCCAGGTCTCAAAATGCTAGTGTTCACGTGAGCCACTGATTTTTAGCTTAGTGTTTATTTCTTAGCATTTGGAATTGAATCCACAATATTTTTTTTTTGTACTAGAGGAATTGACAATAGAGGCGGAGCTTCTACTCACGTGACACGGGGTCGATTCTCGTCCGTTACCACTATACCCCTAGGTGCACCTACACAACCCGCCAACATGGGACATGGGTTCTCTGGGGTTTGAACCTGTGACCTTCTTTATAATGTGTCATATCATTTCACTCCTTTGCCAGTTGGTCTACACCTAGATGGGCGAATCTACACAGTAATGAACACACCATAACAACAAAGATTTTACCTTGGTAATTGAACCAATAAAATTGGCATTCAAATTGCTTTGTTCAGTCTTTATTCTCAACAGATGTAGAGTTACAATGTAGTGTGATGTTTCTTAGGGCCATTTAGCAATTTACAAAAATATTTTCCTTTGCATCATTTGTATCTATAGTTGGCTAATAACCTGACACATAGTATTGCTATTATTATTTGTTACAAGTATTATAATTTTTAAGCTGACATATGATGATGTAAGTATTATCCATGTGATAACATCTCTATCAACTTGGGCTGTTATTCTTGGTGCAATGATTAGACACTATAACTTAATGCATTGTGAACATGAAGTGAAGAACAAGTAAATACTGCTAATGATTACTGATTTGGTTCAGATATATTGTTTGTGCTGCTATGGAAAACATGTGATATCATGTTGGCTTCAAGTAACTATTTGAACTATGTGTTCTCAAGAGTGAACAATGACAGATTTTTTAGTTTATGGTGTAAACAAGTGCTTTAACACCATTACCACTCAAATTAGCATCCTTTCCAAAGTTACGAATCACAGTGCAATGAGTGATAAGCACGGGAGAAGCTAGTGCCCAATGTCACCACAATTTAGCTTCTCAACACTTTAGGTTAACTCCTAAGACCAAGGGGGAATCCCTAGAATTTGTTGAAGTATATCTATAATTGATTTAACAACGCACAAACACCTTTCACAAGCAACCTCTTAGCCAAGCCCAGTGCCTTGTGGGGTCAAAACAATGAAGCATAAATAACACTAGGTGAGAGGAAGGAGTTATAACACTTTATTACAAATTTCAAGAAAGATAACTTTAGAATCTTACTGCTGTTATAAAGTTGTAGCATTTAGTAATACTACAGAAAATGGATAAAACTAACCCCAAGAATGCCTTCCTAGCATATATAGCATAACTTGTATGCTTGGGCAAGTGACATGCCTCCAAAGGGTGAAGGGAAGCCCTAAATTAGATCTAAAAGTCTATAACCAGATCTTGTTTAAGCCCCCATCAGCCTTTAAATAGATGGTGGACCCACTTGAAACTTCTTCCAATAGATGTCCAACTCCCTAGGGGTCAACCTAGGCCTAATTCCTTGCTTCTTTGGCCTTCACACTTTGCTAATTTGACTGATGTACCAGCTGTACCTGTTATACCAGATCTGAAAAAACTCTAGATAACACAACTCCTGATGTATTTCTCAATCCAACCACAAAAAAAGCTGCCCTTGGAAATCCACCATTAAACCCCCTAGGGTGCACTTTTCCAGCAGAGCACAGTTCCAAAATTCACGATATGAATTTTCTATATCATTAGGGTTTTTCCAAATATATACATTTTTTGTAATATATGAAACATAAATTTGATAAAAAATGAAGAGGGGGTTAGGCCTTAGTCCTCAACCCTAAGGTAACGAGAGATCAAGGTCAATGTCTCTACTCAATTTGGCTATTGAATATTTACCAATTAGGGCATTGACTAGTAACTCTAGATGGGTGAAAGTAGCGTAAGCCTAATAGGGCAAACAATGAACTCCAAGGCCCCACTATGGAGAGCTCCTTCAAGAGGAAGGTCTCATCAAACAAGATTGATAAGATACCAACAAAACCCTAATTTATCTTGCTTAAGGTGCACAAGAGCAAAGCCAAACAAGAAAATAGAGAGATCTTACCAATATCCACCAAGGAAATGCCAAGAGAGAGTTCTTGGGTTCTTCTTGGTCACGAGTTATAACAATCATTCTTTGAATCAACCTTGAGAGATAGCAAAACCCTAAAATTTCATCATCCAACCGTTCATCAGAAGATAAAAGTGCCAAAGAGAGAGGTGTGCATAGCCTTAAATCCTCCAATATACCAAGATAAAGAAAAATAAGAACATATTTGAACTCTTGTTTTGTTTTCAAATCAGTGCTACGAGCCTTTATTTATATGAGGCATCCTAGTCTCTTTGAGAATTAGAGCCTATCTTACTAAAAAAGTAAAATAACTGAAAATTAGGGTTTGTCACCCACAAGTTGGGGACTAAACCACAAGACTAAAAATAATGATAAAATGGTGTATAGGGATTCAACCAAGTGAAGTGGTGAGCTGGAGGAGGACGTCATGTCCCAACTAACCCCAATGATGTACAAGATTCCTCAACGTCCTCCTCTTTAGCAAGGTAAGGCTGCCTTCAAAAGGATGACATCATCATGAATTTTGCACATGGAGACCAAGAGGAGGTTTGAGACATCACAAGAGAGGTCCAAGTGGGCATAAATGAGGTATCCTAAAGCAGGTATGGCAACCCTTACAAGCGCAATCACTTTCTACATAGTATAAACATAAGTCTGGCTAGGAGCCCCTAATCCATGTGTCCTAATTCCATCCCAAGAAGCACCAGAGCAGCAACCCAGGGCATAAATGCCCAACATGATGGGGGACTTCCACCCATCAAGGGGTAGTCAGCAAAGCCACTAAGCCAATACTCCTTAGAATGAAAACCAAGAGGGCCTTCCATGACTAGACCAAGGGTCTTGAGTCTTGCTAGACCAACCATTCTACATATAAAGCCCAGACTTGGCCTTTTACAATTGAAAAAAACTTCTTCACTCAGGTATATCCTGAAAGGCACACTGCAGACAATTTAGGGTGTAAAAAGCACTTTGGCTGGAGCGTAGAATATTTTTCTTGAAATAAAAGCTTCTTTTTTATTTTTTATTTTTTTAGAATACTTATTATATTTACAAGAACATATTTACAACCACATCCACAGAGGGTTTTTAAATTAGGTTTCCACATTAATACAAAGTTCAAACCCGATCACCTCACTGCATGCTGTTAGACCACAAACTTATTACCATTTTCTTAGGTCTCAATGCTTATTTCAGTAATAGACTGAAGTTTTTATAAATTAATCTTCCCTGTTTCTTAAGCAAAAGTTTCCCTAACATCCTTCTTTGCTTTGTTTAAAGTTTACACTTTAGATATTTTGGTTTACATCATGTCTCAATATTAAGGAAAATTTTGTAAAACTATATTTCCATATCCATCCCCTTGTACATGATTTGAATTCAAGATATATTGAACGAATAATGACATAATGTATAAGGTGATCATTATACCAATGCCTTTACACACGGAGTTTTGAAATTGATAGTGATTGTCAGATTTGTAACTTCTACACCCAAGAAAAATAAATATTGCTATTTCGTGGATTTACATCAACATTTAAGCAGTGTGGGATTAAGGAAGATCTACACCCAGTGCATTTCTAGACTATTTGTAGTATCTAACCTGCTTGTTTAATGGATTTTGGGTCTGTAGGAAACAGAGGCTATACTTGAGGAGAGCAGACCAACACCAGGAGCCATTTTTGCAATATGTGTGGTAAGTCTTGGGTCAAATGTGTTTACTTTCATTGTCAATCTATATTGTGTTCGTCTTTCACTTTGTGATTTTCTCTAAAATACCAATAATAGCAGTTCTCTTGTGATATAAATTTACTTTAAAAGTACAATAAGCAGGTAAAATTTAATGAGACCTTTTGCCAAGCAGAGAGTAATCAACTGACTTATTGTATATGTCGACCAACTATCCATGGATTGAAATCAACCACGAGGTAAAAAAGACCAAAGCCAACTAACATTTATTTCTTAGACTTAAAATTACCACCATTGCTTAAAACAAAGGGCGCAAAAATTTAAAAGATACATAGAATATTAAAAGATAACAGTCATCAAAAGTGACTGAACTCCATAATTGCCACAACTGAACTGGCTGTAACAAACAACTCATCAATAAAACTGTCACAACGAAACAATGCTCCAAAGTCAAACCACAAGACGGAGTTGTAGACCGACCTCAGCACAAATGGACCAACAAAATCCTTTTTTGGACCATTCTTATCATTCAAATCTAGAACTTTTGGTAGAAATAGTGAGAATAGCAGCCTCGAGCTCTGAAAGATCCTTTTTCAGCTGAGAAGTATGGCTGTCTATAAAGTGTTATGAACATCATCTTACATTGTCTTTTATTTTTGGTCATGGTCATAAAAGCTTTTCTTTAGCTGTTATTCACATTGTCAAACTCTAGCATGGAGCTAATGACTAACTGAAAGTCATATTGCTCAAGTCCAGCTAGTGTTCATATGACAAGTACATGCCCCTGAGATTGATTAATATTGTAACATGATATATTGATTCTTATACAGCTCTAAACAAGAGGTTTCTTGTCAAGAGAAAAATAGCTTTGTGCATCCTTAATGTATTAATTGATGGTCTAAATTTTCTGAATGTTTTTATGAGAACAGTAGGTTTACTTGGATAAAAAAAGATGAGGTGGGCCCAGTGATCTGATTCGGATGAGAAAATCTAATTTTGTGAAGTCACAAAGGCCCACAATAGTGGAAGAATAAGGGGTTTCCTTTAGAGGCAAAAATAGTTTTGTGCATCCTTAATGCATTAAATGATGGGCTAAATTTATTGAGAACAAGATAAAACTTAAATGAGAACAGTAGTCTGACTTAGATAAAGAAAGGCGAGTCAGGTCCACTGCTCTGAGTCAGATAGGAAAGTTTAACTTTGTGAGGTCACAAAGGCCAATAGAAAATTGAAATGGAAGAATCCATAAAGTGAAAAGTTCTGGAATTGAAAGGACCCAAAACCTCCTCTTTTAGGATTGTTATCACGAATCTTATAGATGCCCTGTGAGATGATCCTATTCAGGATGGCAGAGGAAAGGCAACTAAAGTCGTGACCTATGATATCTAGGACTTCCGAAAGAACTCGGATGTCACACCAGTCAAGGATACCGGCACTTTGGACTCAATGAAACACTAAGCCCAAGGGGCGCCCCTATGACCAGGAAAGCCTAAAATTAAGGATACTGAGTAGATAGGCGAGGGAATCTTGGTTGAATCTCTTAGTTAAATGATTAATTAGAGTTTAAAACGAAAAACCGAGAGATTTGGA
The DNA here is from genome assembly GCA_001517045.1 of Pseudotsuga menziesii. NCBI lineage: Eukaryota > Viridiplantae > Streptophyta > Pinopsida > Pinales > Pinaceae > Pseudotsuga > Pseudotsuga menziesii. Next base: position 134,351 of record LPNX010020399.1, on the reverse strand, counting down.
GCATCCAGGTGAAAAGCCCCAATTTAGCCCTAGGGTTAATGCAGGAAAATTGGGATCTAGGGAAAAATGGTGAAATTAAGTACAACTGGACACTCGGATTGGTTGTTGGGTGCAAGATTAGGCGAATGGAAATGAAACCAACATTACCCAGTTTGCGGTTTGTGAAAAAGACCACTTTCCCCAAGGGGGGTGTTTTCCCCTAGAAACCAGCCAATGCTTTGAATGGGAAAATGGAGTCCGATTAAGCTGAACATTTAAATCTAGGGGTTTTATGTTAAATCAAAAGTGGGTTTTACATTTTATAGCTTGCCGCAAGCTAGAAGTTATGGATCTATGAAACGAGGGTTTTAATATTATGGACTGATGAGCAATGCATATACAAAAAATGAAATAAGAGAAACATACCTGAGAGACGTACCTAGAACTTGTAGATGGATTGAGAAATGATGAAGAATGCCAATCTCCTGTCAAAATGAACTTTCTCGAGTAAGATCTTGATGCTGTTATGCAACAGTCAGTCACCCTTGCACCCCCTTCAACCTACCAGATCAGAGAAAATCAACCGATCAGACAAACGAACAAGATCTGCAAGATACGGAAATAAAAAGGGAATACAAAATCATTAAGAAGAAGATACTCCCTGAACAAAACACCCTGGAGCTGAGACGAAGGTGAGTTGCCCCTAAAAAACGCCTTCTCTCTCCTAGCGCGCCTCCTTTTCCTGCAAATGAAAATGGGTAAATAAAAATGCAATATCTATCCCGAATGAAGCTCAGTATGGAAGAATAGCAACGCCAGTCATCAGATCAGAACATCCACAAGATACACAGAAAAATAATCCCAGATAAAAATCTCTTTATTAATATTCCGGTGCCAAAGCTCATGAATTACAATGGGGGGGTCACCTCTCTCAAATAGTTTGAGAGAGACATAAACCCTAGCTCACATTATCATCCAACGATTGAGATTATAACATCATCAACAGTGGAGATCAAAATATATCAATCAATACATGGATCAAATGACTAAGTCAAAGAGGGGGCGCACTTTGCTCAAGGACGCCCCTCTAAAGTGAAATGTCACAACATAACATAAGATATGACATGATACATCATAGGAGGGGATCACTAGGGGTTTAATTCATCCTAGGCCCCTTTACAACTTCATAATAGAAGATATAACAATGAAATACATCAATAGCCAATTAGAGGGGGCGCCCCTAGGGGGGCTTTCCTCATTGGGTGAGCCATAGATAAATAATTCAGACATCTGCTGACTAAAAACAACTGGAGGACTGTCCGGGATGCTGAGAAACATTATCTGCCAAAATTCCATGCCATTTCCTTGACCCAGGAGGCCAAATCGACTTTTTCAGTGATTTTCTAGTTCATTTTTTATTGGTACAATCTCTGGAAACTGATAAATCCATCATAACTCCGTCCAGGTTGCAAACTGGGGAAAACTGACTGCTCTAGATGATTTGGAGACATAGAAGAATGGTATAAGTGACTACTCATACCCCTTGGAACATTGCTTTGCTCTAGGAGAACCAATCATATTGCCATTTGGAATAAAAAATGATCATCTAGCCAATAATTAAGTGATAATAATCACTTTTATGGAGAACCCGGGCCAAAGTCTAAAAACTGAGGATACAGTATTGGTCCTGGGCATGTCTGGAACAAATATAGACCATGTTGTATTTTTGAGTCACTGCCATGGGAAGCGTGATTGACTTGTTCAACTAGGTTAACTAGGTCAAAGTACCTAAAAGCAAGGTGAGACACTGTACTAGTATGATCCTGCCACATTCCAAGGTAAGACATGCTCCAATGGTGTATATCAAAACCCAACTTGAGTCAGTTATTCATAATCATGGTGACCAACTATAATAATAATAATAAAATATACCTTTGCTTTTGAGAGATCTTAGAGTCTTCTGGAAATCTGGTTGCTCATGCCATACTTACAAAGTGTAATCAATGTGCTATAAATGGGTGATGATGGAAGAACAAGGTTAAGGTAAAGGGGAAATGAATTTGATTGACTTTGAGTCGGTGATCGATCCGATTGATAACCAATATACTCTACCAAGGTGACATATGTATGACAAATAGCAATAGGGAATGGAGGTTCCTCACTGATGGGTGAAGTACTTGCGTATGCTTCCCTCAGACTCTGGCAAGTTTCCTTTGCAACTTCATTGCAATATAGGTCAACCTTTAAAAGCAGGTGCCCTGGGAGCCTTCTGGGCTCCAGTGCCGACAAAGACACAGTCTTTCTAGACTAGTCTCACCTTGTGGCCCTATGGGTTCCATTGAGCCGAACACTATACATAGAGGTTTTGCTCATCCTTTGACCATTGACCTCTCAATATTTTTCACAATTTACATAAGACGGTAGCCAGCCTATAAGAGTAGGTGCCCTGGAAAGCCTTCTGGGCTTCTAGTAAATGACTAAGGCCTAGACCCACTGCCAGCGAGCAGTCCATAGCCCCGATGGGTTTGCCTCTCGCTAGAGCCCCTGTGGAGGGCAAATTGAGCCTTACACTATACAAGGAATGAGTGCTCAACCTCTTGGCCATTGACGACATTTTTTCCATATTTTACTTTTGCATCCTTTAGGTATAGCTTTAATGTGTTTCGATGCTTTAGGGTTTAGCAACACTGTTATGGTGGAGCACTTGTTTTGAGGACTTAAGGAGAACAACCCTGTGAACTCAGCCAAATTGCCCAAGACACATACTTCATAGCCAGAGACACTGTAATATCCCAAATCCCGATATTTTCTAATTCTATGCAAATATACTGAAACAGCTGAGCATTCAAACTGCCATGCAAAATTCCCTATTTTATAGCTAAAATTAGGGTTAGGGTTTGTAGGATAGAATGAACACTTACCATTGATAAGCTGGCTGGAATGCTCCTGAGAGAATATGCATGCATCAAGAGTTGAATCGGAGATGACCTGGTATCTTCTGCTTCCGGTGATACCCCAGCAGCACGAACCCCAAATCAGCTAAGGGTGACGTTTTCAGTGAAGGAGGTGTCCGATGAAGCTGAGAATTTGTAGGATTGATAGTCTTCCCGTGCCGGAGAGAATGCCTGGCACATGCGGAAATTTTGAGGTCTATAGGCAGGCTAGCAAATTGTTCTGGAGGTTCAGCTGCTCACGCCCCCTTGATCCCGAAATGGATGATAACTGTTCAGGATGAGCAAGACCGGATCTGATAATCACCGAGTACTGGAGTATGATACCGATGATGAGAATGGTGCCTAGGTTTTGAAGGTAAACTGAGATCTGAAGACCCAGCGAATTATTTGGGCTTTCTAGCTGAAAACCCCTTACGACTGCACACGTGCCCATGCAAACAATCTCTGATGGATACTGGATAACTGTGAATAAATTGAAGAGCGGATGGTGAACCTGAATGGCTTACCCTGGATGAGACTAGGGCAGATATCTCATTGCCGAAACCCCGTTAGTTGAAGACACCGTCTCCAACCCCAACTGCTGTGATCACACGCTGTGCTGCTAGTCAAGAGCTCCAAATTCAATAATCATCAAAAAGTAAGTCTCCTTTCACTTTATCTTCCTTTTATAACTTTCAACTGCGAAAACCCTAACTTTTGACCTAATTAGGTCACTTTAATTTCTGATTTGCAGTTGACTTGCATGCATGCGCATGGAGACTTAAATGGGTGCATTCATCATTAAATAATGCTTAGATGTCATGCATGACGGTGGCCTTTGGCCCCGGTGGCCCTCTTTGACCTACTGGTGATAACATATTGATGCCCTAGATTTTATGTAGATGGCATCAGTCTTTAGTTGATTCCCTAACTGTCAGTAACCGCTCGAACCCACAGGAATCACATAGGTTATTGGTTTTGGTCCTCAATGCCTAATCAAAAGAGGACATTACAGACACATAGTAACATAGATTCTATCATACATAGGGGTCAGAATGGGGAAAGGGTCTTCAATCTCACAAGTCTCCATCAGTGTTAATCATGGAAACAAAAGTGGATGAATTGGATGGACGGGCACAAATGTTATGGAACCAACCTAGGACTAAGGATTACATTTTGTTTGAGCATGGCATGGGCAACAATCTTCACATTTAATTCCTTGATCAATCATAACACAGGTTAGAGCAATATAAAGCATATAAGCATAGGCCACCATAATCATCCTAACATGACAAGCACAGGTGTCTGAGATACATCACAGAGCAAAACTAAACCGAGGAAATATACCTGATCTAAACATGTATACCTGTCTCCAAATGATAATCCCCTCTATAACTGTGTGTACCAACTCCTGATCTTCTGCTATGCTCTAATGAACTAGATCAACACCAAAATCCTCTCAATGGACTCCTGAATCTCAGCCTTGGCAAGGAAATCATGAAGAACAAGGCTCTGAAGTGAAATGAAGCTGAAGAGATCCATGCTGATACCCCATGTAAAAGTAGCCCAGAATAGAAAAGAGACAAGTTTGCATGCTGCATCATGGAAGCTTGGCTGAAAATGTATATGTGATGACATCTGGTTCTAGCTGGGACAAGTTCTCTAATGAAGAGAGTGCTTGAGAACCTCAGAGATCTCTGGTCCGCAAGACCATCAGCAACAAGCAATCCATCATGTCCCAGCGCATCCAACATTCTGCTTCTTCTCCAATTATTTACCTATGACCTACACACATGGAAGCAAGAAAAACCGGAGTAGCATGTATGGGAAAAATATGTACGTACAAATAAACTGACAGAAAGTAAATGTTGGAAGTAAAGTGCCGAAACATAAATTCTAATCTACTCAATTTAAATGCTGAAAAATACAAAACTTCAGAATCTGGAAGACTCATGCGTCAATCAAACAGAAAGACAGACTCAACTATTGCTCAGATAACTTGTATAATCCTACCTACCCTACTCTAACCAATTTAGACAAGTGTTAAGTAAAATCATAAATCCAATGCAACCACTTGCTGAACGAATCTATTGACCTTTCTTTATAGTAAATGACCCAATAAGCCATAGATGGTTTAAGAGTAATGTAAATGAAAATTGAAACCATTCTAACTTGTTGTTTGAAATGCAAAAAAGGTCTGGACAATATGGTATGAAATCATGCCAAGGCTGAAATTGACTTTCTAGAAACTCATCCATCAAGATACCGATAGGATCATAAAAAGTATGTGAGTTTGTTCTTAATGGAAGACGACAATATGACTCATGATTCAACCACTTCAAACAGTTCTTTGTTTTCTCCTCTACCTTACTAGGACATTCAATTCTATTCACTCTAGAAGAAATCAGAGAATCAAATGGGGACAAGTTGTAATGTAATGAAACTGTGAATGAGATCAAGCCCATTTGTTGCTTAGAAATGGAGAAAAGATGAACTTGATCTTTGTACACCTTCTCCAACCACCCATGAGAAAGATTTATAATTTGAAAAATATTATTCATTAAAGATGATCGAGAAGGGAAATGAAGGGCATTTTCTCCAATTATGTGACCATGCTCAAATTCCTGACTAAAAATTTCAAAAGTAATAGCTTGATTAGAACACAAACCCATACAAGAAGACTCAAAAATTTGGGACGAGAGGGTGGATTGAAAATTTTCTCGCAGATGACTTGGAATAATTGATCTTGAAATTTGATGAGAGAAAAAGGTTTTCAATTTAATTCCAGGAATGATTGCAAGATTTGAAACAAGGTCAGTACCCTCACATTGAACCAACATATCTTGATTAAAGATTAGATAAGGGGTTTTAGAACAAGGATGTTTTTGATCAAGTTCACTTACAATCATATCATAATTATCATTTGATTGATCTTCTTTCGAGATATGTTAAAAATTCAAATCAAGATAATCGTCAACCAAACGATGAGGATCTTCAATGGATTCACAGATGAGAGATTCAACTATGGATGGTTCCTGATAGTGATCATTTTGTTCTCCCTCTTTATTTGTGCCTTCTTGAGCTAATGATGACAAGATTTTAATAAGTTCCCCTTCTATATCAATATCAAGGTCATAATCTTGAAGGGTTGAGATTTGATCATCATCACTCTCTTGCATTGAAGAGCCATTCAAAGGCATGTCCACTGTTGGATCGGGAAAGGAGGAATCAATTTGATAAGGAAAATCGTCAGCTATCTCATTATAGTTATCCTGATCATTTTTATCAGATTGATCCTTGACAACACAATCATTATTTGGATGTATGGATTTATCAATGCTTTTACCGCATTCTTTTCTTAATAAATCAGTGAACATGTCGTGACTCGTATCCGGTGATGGATCCAGGCGCTCGCATATAGACATCTTCATGTTTTGTGCCTAGGGATTCCATATAACACCAACAAGCATCCAAGTGGCTTTCAATTGATTTGATTGAATATGCAAAGAAATGAGGCAACCCTTCACTATATCTTTTTGGCATAGGATGAGGTGCCTCATAGATTTCAGAGAAGTCAGAACGAGATAGAAGTTGCCTTTTAAGCTTGGTTGGATTTTCCTTGATTTCATTGAAAAATTGGACGAATAAATTTGAGTTCATTGTGATTTATGGGATGGGTTTGCTTCTCAGTGGAGTCGCGTTGTGGAGTCTCCAGGTGAACGAATTGTCGTGTTCACCAATGGATAATGTCATGGGAGAGGTGAGTAATAAAATGTAGTGATTGAGAAAATTTAACAAATTGAACAATGCAATCACTAGATTTATACCAGATGTGATATGAATGATTGTAAAGGTAAATGCATTCACAGACACTAGAGGGACGTGTAATGAAACAAGGTAAGCCTCTACCTCCTTGACAACGACGCCAAAAATGTTATCACGAATCTTATAGATGCCCCGTGACATGATCCTATTCAGGAGGACAGAGGAAATGCAACTAAAGTCATGACCTATGATATCTAGGACTTCCGAAAGAACTCGGATGTCACACCAATCAAGGACACCGACACTTTGGACTCAATGAAACACTAAGCCCAGGGGGCGTCCCTATGACCAAGAAACCCTACAATTAAGGATACTGAGCAGATAGGTGAGGGAATCTTGGTTGAATCTCTTAGTTAAATGATTAATCAGAGTTTAAAATGAAAACCGAGAGATTTAGAGCATCCAGGTGAAAAGCCCCAATTTTTCTTTAGGGTTTATACAGGAAAATTGGGATCTAGGGGAAAATGGTGAAATTAAGTACAACTGGACACTCGGATTGGTTGTTGGGTGCAAGATTAGGCGAATGGAAATGAAACCAACAATACCCAGCTTGTGGTTTGTGCAAAAGACCACTTTCCCCAAGGGGGGCGTTTTCCCCTAGAAACCGACCAGTGCTTTGAATGGGAAAATGGAGTCCTGATTAAGCCAAAAATTTAAATCTAGGGGTTTTATCTTAAATCAAAAGTGGGTTTTTAATTTTATAGCTCGCTGCAAGCTAGAACTTATGGATCTACGAAACGAGGGTTTTAATATTATGGAATGATGAGCAATGCATATACAGAAAATGAAAGAAGAGAAACTTGCCTGAGAGACGTACCTAGAACTTGTAGATGGATTGAGAAATGACGAAGAATGCCAATCTCTTGTTAAAATGAACTTTCCCGAGTAAGATCTTGATGTTGTTATGCAACAGTCAGTCACCCGTGCGCCCCCTTCAACTTGCCGATCAGAAAAAATCAACCGATCAGACAAACGAACGAGACCTGCAAGATACATAAATGAAAAGGTAATAAAAAATCATTAAGAAGAAGATACTCCCTGAACAAAACAACTCGGAGCCGAGATGAAGGTGAGTTGCCCCACAAAAACTCCTCCTCTCTCCTAGCACGCCTCCTTTTTCTGCAAATGAAAATGGGTAAAGAAAAATGCAAGATCTATCCTGAATGAAGCTCAGTATTGAAGAATAGCAATGCTAGTCATCAGATCAGAACATCCACAAGATACACAGAAAAATAATCCCAGATAAAAATCTCTTTATTAATTTTCCGGTGCTGAAGCTCATGAATTACAATCGGGGAGTCACCTCTCTTAAATATTTTGAGAGAGACATAAACCCTAACTCAATTTATCATCCAACGGTTGAGATTATAACATCATCAACAATGGAGATCAAAATTTATCAATCAATACATGGATCAACCGACTAAGTCAAAGAGGGGGCGCAGTTTGCTCATGGACGCCCCTTTTAAAGTGAAATGTCACAACATAACATAAGATATGACATGATACATCATAGGAGGGGATCAATAGGGGCTTAATTCACCCTAGGCCCCTTTACAACTTCATAATATAAGATATAACAATGAAATACATCAATATCCAATTAGAGGGGGCGCTCCTTGGGGGGATTACCTCACTGGCTGAGCCATAGATAAATAATTCGGGCATCTGCTGATTGAAAACTGCTGGGGGACTGTTCGAGATGCTGAGAAACATCATCTTCCAAAATTCCATGCCATTTCCTTTACCTAGGAGGCCAAATCGACTTTTTTAGTTCTTTTGTAGTCATTTTTTGCTGGTACAATCTCTGAAAACTGATAAATCCATCATAACTCCATCTAGGGTGCAAACTGGGGCAAATTGACTGCTCTAGATGATTTGGAGACATAGAAGAATGGTATAAGTGACTACTCATACCCCTTGGAACACTGCTCTGCTCTAGGAGAACCAATCATACTGCCATCTGGAATAAAAAATGATCATCTAGCCAATATTTAAGTGATACTAATCACTTTTTTGGAGAACTGGGACCAAAGTCTAAAAACTGAGGATACAGTATTGGTCCTAGGCATGTCTAGAACAAATATAGACCATGTTGTATTTTTGAGTCATTGCCTTGGGAACCGTGATTGGCTTGGTCAACTAGGTTGACTAGGTCAAAGTACCCAAAAGCCAGGTGAGATACTGTACCAGTATGATCCTGCCACATTCCAAGGTAAGACATGCTCCAATGGTGTATATCAAAACCCAACTTGAGTCAGTTATTCATAATCATGGTGACCAACAATAATAATAATAATAATAAAATATACCTTTGCTTCTGAGAGATCTTAGAGTCTTCTGGAAATCTGCTTGTTCATGCCATACTTACAAAGTGTAATCAATGTGCTATAAATGGGTGATGATGGAAGAATAAGGCTAAGGTAAAGGGGGAATGAATTTGACTACCTTTGACTCAGTGATCGATCCGACTGATAACCAATATACTCTACCAAGGTGACATATGTATGACAGATAGCAATAGGGGATGGAGGTACCTCACAGATGGGTTAAGTACTTGGGTATGCTTCCCTCAGACTCTGGCAAGTTTTCCTTTGCAACTTCATTGCAATATAGGTCAACCTTCAAAGGTAGGTTCCCTGGAAGCCTTTTGGGCTCCAATACTGACAAAGATCTAGTCTTTCTAGACTAGTCTCACCTTGTGGCCCTATGGGGACCATTGAGCCAAAGAATGAGTGCTCATCCTTTGACCATTGACCTCGCAATATTTTTCACGATTTACATGAGACGGTAGCCAGCCTACAAGAGCAGGTGCCTTGGAAAGCCTTCTGGGCTTCCAGTAAATGACTAAGGCCTAGACCCGCTGCCAGCGAGCAGTCCATAGCCCCGACGGGTTTGCCTCTCGTTGGAGCCCCTATGGAGGGAAAATTGAGCCTTACATTGTACAAGGAATGAATGCTCAACCTCTTGGCCACTGACTACCTTTTTTCAATATTTTACTTTTGCATGCTTTAGGTATAGATTTAATGCGTTCCGATGCTTTAGTGTTTGGCAGCACTATTATGGTGGATGACTTGTTTTGAGCACTGAAAGAGAAAAACCCTGTGAACCCAGCCGCATTGACCAAGACACATACTTCATAGCTAGAGACACATAGTAACATGGAGTCTATCATTCATAGGGGTCAGAATGGGGAAAGGGTCTTCAATCTCACAAGTCTCCATCGGTCTTAGTCATGGCGTAAAAACAAAATTGGATGAATTGGATGGACGGGCACAGATGTTATGGAACCAACCTAGCACTCAGGATTACATTTTGTTTGAGCATGGCATGGGCAACAATCTTCACATTGAATTGCTTGATCAATCATAAGACAGGTTAGAGCAATATAAAGCATATAAGCTTAGGCCACCATAATCATCCTAACATGACAAGCACAGGTGTCTGAGATACATCACAAAGCACAACTAAACCAAGGAAATATACCTGATCTAACCATGTATACCTGTCTGCAACTGATAAGCCCCTCTATAATTGTTTGTACCAACTCCTGATCTGCTGCTATGCTCCAATGAACTAGATCATCACCAAAATCTTCTCAATGGACTCTTGAATCTCGGTGCTGGAAAGGAAATCATGAAGGACAAGGCTCTGAAGTGAAATGAAGCTGTAGAGATCCATGCTGATACCCCATGTAAAAGTAGCCCATAATAGTAAAGAGATAAGCTTGTATGCTGCATCATGGAAGCCTAGTTGAAAATGTATATGTGATAACAAGGATGACAAGAAAGTTCTAGAGCTGAAAGGACTTGCAACGCCCCGTTGTGAGATCACAAGAATGTTTTGAGCTTGAAAGGACCTCGAATGCCCCCTTGTGAGATGACAAGAATGTTTTGAGCTTGAAAGGACCTGTTATCACACAATGTGTAGCTACCCACTGAAGGTATTGTTGCCTCCTTTCACAGACCTGGGGGGGGAACGTGGTAGAATCTTCAAGCTTCTTGGTGTGTCCTTGGGGGCAAGTCTCGAGTCAAGGCTGTCACCTTGTTCTTGACTCCTCCGTTTAGGCCAACTCCTAACGAGGCCAAGGGCGTAGACCCTATTAATTGCTAAGGCTTTTAGGGATTTAGTGTTTTAGTGATGAAACGAGTTACTTAGGAGTCTTGATAAACAAATTTAACACAAGATATTTGCAAGATTGATTCAACCGCAACAGCAGAAAAATTAATACTTGATAAGCAAAGAATGCAGAAACATATGATAATATCAAAAAGAGGCTAGTGCCAATAATGGAGTCCACAAATGAAATTGTTGTTGCCGAATATAGAAAAAGATGTTGCAAGTGCTGTTGGTCAAATTTTAAGTTAATGTGGAATGAGTTTATTACTTAAGGGGGAAGGGGACTCCTAATATACCCAGCGAGTATGGGGAGGACTATGTCGAAAAACCTTAACCGATACGGCTACCCGCAAGGAATATGTAGGCTGGTTGGAGTCTCGTAGACTGTGTTCAACACTACACCGCAAGGGTGTAGCCTAACTGTGTCTCGAGGTCGCTACCCACTTGTTCCTGCTTCCTTTGGGTAATTTGCCACCACAACGGCTTAAATTGAGGCGTTGGATTTTCACCTGGGGAGTTTTATTGAAAAAAGTGGGAACTAATTATTCTACCAGATAAAGCTGTAGATAAACTACCCATGTTCATTGGCTTTGATGCCATCAATGCAAGTCTTCATTTGAAGAACTTCTCTAGATGTATTAGCGCCTATATCAGTGATCCTGCTCATAAACATGAAGATGTGTATATGAAACTCTTTGCTCTTTCCTTGGACAGAGATGCTGGTGACTTGTTCAAGAACTTCCAGATAACTCCTTTGCAACCCTTGCAACCTTCAAAACTGCTTTCACCAACAAGTTAGGAGAAAAGAAAGAGCCTCGCCATCAGTTAGCTGCCTTGACTACCATAAAAAGAGGCGAGAACGAAACAATGGATGAATTCAACAAAAAGTTCACGGATTTGCCGAATGCCATCCATACTGACTACAAGCCTACTGCTCAGTCCATCTTAGTCTACTACATTGAAGCTCTTAGTGGGGAAATGCAGTACCAACTCAGAGATAAAGACCCTGCCACTTTATTAATAGCACAAGAAATGGCCGTTAAAATTGACAGGAATATGCAATCTTCTGGTAAGTCAAACATTCCTGGATATACAAGGGCCCTTATCCCTTCTAAGCAATAGGAGATTAGCGCTAAGGATTCTACCAACCACATGCAGGAAACTTCTGACAAGAAAATAAAGGAAATGAATGATAGGATGGAGGCTTTACAGGTTGATTACGCAAAGATGCAAAATCGGGTGATAAACGTAGAAAGGGATTCAACTATTCAGAACAATTTTCCTCCTAAGGGAAATTGAGTTCTGAAAAAAGCTCCCCAAGATAGAAGGCCCCTAATCAGCTGGATCCTATCAACATGGTTGAGGAAGTCATTCCTTATTGCAGAGCCTGTGAAGCCCTTCATGAAGAGCCCACTTGTTACATGGCCCATCAAATCTTAGAGCATGGTCTTCCAGAGTCTAATGATAGTGAACAACTTTCAAGCGAGCTTGAGTACGTCAACACAGTAGGACAACTCCATCCGGTCACAGCAGAAACCTAGGGTCAAGCTAGAGAATACAGTCAACAACTGAATAACCTTACTAAGAGCTTTGGTACTAAACCTTCAAATGAACAGATTAAAGAGATGCCTAAGTTCAAAGGAATCACCTACCAGAGAAGAGATAGTCCGAGTACTTCAAAGAGTAGATAGTATCTTCCTAAGGTAACTGCTCCTCCTGATACTGATGATGTTGGTCTTGATTTGGGAACTTGGTGGTCTAAAGCTAAAGTGTCAGTCCTTGCAAGTGAACTTGTTAAAATTCCTGAGCAAAGAGAAAAGTTGTTAAAAGTCTTAAACTCTCCACCTCCCAAAAAGGTTAAGTCTAAAGAACGTCTAGAAGAACCTCAGCCAGCTCTAAACAATGTCCAGGAAGATCCAATTTCAATATTGCATACTATGGATTCAAGAAAAGAGGATCATCCCCCTTTTTACATATCAATGGTGATGGGTGATCTTCGTCTACACAACTGTATGCTTGATTCAGGATCTGCCTCTAATATAATGACTAAAAAGGTAATGGAACAATTAAACTTAAAAACAACTAGGCCCTATTGAAATGTTTGTACCATGGATTCCAGAGAGGTGGATGTTGTAGGAATCATCCTAAATCATCAAGTGAGACTGGCTAAGTATCCAGACATTCACATAGCCATGGACATTCTAGTAATTGATGTACCGGATAAATGGGGGATGTTGTTGTGTAGAAAGTGGGATGCCACTTTGGGAGGATGGATCTAGATGGATTGAACTTACGCTACTATACCTGCATCAGAAGATTGATGGGTTAAGCTGCGTAATGGAAAGGAGAAGAAGTACCATGTTGAAAATCCTAAGTAGCCTTTTAACGAGTATGTTTACAACACTGATGACATTGGAACCTATACTTGCTACTCTACCTCTTTTGCCCCCCTCAAAGAAAAAATAAAAGACGAGAAGGTAGATGAAATATGGAAGATGAATTTTGACGGTGCTCATTCTAGAGCTGGAAAGGGTGCACAGGTATCGCCAGTTGATTGGGTCCTTGATGTATCTGACGAACACTTGACTAGACATTTGTTTTGCTGTGAATGCTCTTAGTCAGTTCATGTGCGAACCGAGGCAAAGTCACGGATTGTTGCAAAACATGTGCTCAGATACTTACGTGGCACTGTGGGATATGGTCTACGATATGATTCAGAATGTGAATTGAAATTGCAAGGGTTTATAGATTTAGATTGGGTCGGATGCTCTACTGATAGGAAGAGTAGTTCAAGATGTTTTAGTCTAGGTTCTGCAGTTATTTCCTGGTGCAATAGGAAGTAGAACTCAGTAGCTCTCAGTACTGCAGAGGCCAAGTATATGGCTGCTGGTTCAGCAGCCCGAGAAGCAGTTTGGCTTTAGAAACTTCTTGCAGGATTGTTTGGCCAGATTCTAGAGCCAACCGTGATTCACTGTGATAACCAGAGTTGTGTGCAGATGTCAGTGAATCCTGTATTTCATGACAAGTCAAAGCACATAGAGATTCGGTATCACTTCATTCGTGATATGGTGCAGAAAGGTGCGGTCAAGCTACAATATATTCCGACAGATGACCAGACTGCAAATGTTCTCACTAACCCTCTTCCCAGGGTGAAATTTGAATACTATCGCGGAAGACTTGGAGTAGAAGAGAACGTATCCCTCCTTGAGAGGAAGAGATGATTGAGAGACACTTACTATACCCTTGCCTAGGTACCTCAGCCCGGTATGGGAGAAATCCCATTGGCAGATGAGACAGACAGGTAGTAGATGGTCGGGTTCACACAAGTGCCTCTGCTCGTCAAGGTGCTCAACCAGGTATGGGAGAAATCCCATTGGCATATGAGTTGGAGAGGTAGCAGATGGCCGCGTGTTTGCACAGGTACCTCTACTCGTTCAGGTTCTCAACCATGGGAGTACCCCATTGGCATATGAGACGAACAGGTAGTAGATGTTCGTGCACGTGTGCTCATCCAGGATCTCTAGCCAGGGATGGAAGTATTCCATTGGCAATAGAGACAGATATGTAGCATAATATTTTCTCTCAGACATCTGGATAGAACAAATTCATAAAGACAACCTTCAGTACGTTTAGAGATGATAGAGACAATATAGATGTACAGATGAAAACCAAATGCTCATGATGCTGATGAAGACCGAAGAATACCTTCCTTGTTGAGAGGGAGTGTTGGAGTTTGTGCAACTTCAGAAGCTATTCTTATTGTCCTCCTTCGAGAGTTGAACTTGTTGTAATCATTCATTCAAACCCTAGAAAGAACAATGTAAACCTTGGGGTGAAAAGCCAACAATAAAAGAAATAAAATAAAAATATAAAATAGAAAATTATATTGCTCCCCCAAGTGAAGTCGGCCCCAGTTAAATTCTTAGTGGAAAAACAGTATAAATAGGAGCTGCCTGTCCTCATTATTACACACAGCAGTAACACATCAGCTCAGAGAAGTGCGCAGTTTTCTGGGAGAGAGAGAAGTTCGCATACAGTGTAGAAGAAGACTATTTTCAGGGTTTCAATCTTTGGAAAGCATTTCCATATTTTTCTTTTCTTTCTTCATTGTACTCTGATCTCATAATTATTGTCTCTAGACGAAGGTTGCTGGGTTTTCTCCCATTTGGGTTTCCCAGGTGAAAAATACTTTTGTTATTGTTTTGCGCTTTTGTCTATCTTTTAGTGATCCTATTAAGAAATGCAATTAAGATATACTGCTATAATCTCAAGTAAATCTAACAGTTACTGGAGGAGATTTTCGTCGTGTCAAGACCATGATCTTTCCTCCACACAGTAGCTTTGGTAGGTTCTGGCTTTTGCAAAGGCGCGGTTTTAGGGAAACTCTTCTGATTTTCATGAAGGTTTTTATTCTTTTGAGGGTTGATTACCTTCCTTTGCGGCCTTTCAGGGATCTTCCTCTTAGGCAAGGCTTGATTAGGATGGTTTTTGAATTACTTGACCACTAGAAGGTTTGGGATGAGTTGGTTTTCAAATTACTTGTTATTTGAAACCCTATTAGACCTCAAGTTCGAGAAAGCCATTTGATCACACATGTTTTTCATCATGTTTTGAAAATGCTCATCTCATTGTCTATTTTCTTCTTCCCGTTGTTGAACTATGACTACTATGTTATTAACTAGTTGTCATGTAGAGTACACCATTTTCAAACTAAGTTGTACAGGTTACAGAGTTTATGCTCTTTTTCTGAATAGAAGTATGTTAATAATTCGTTCTTGTAGAATAATTATAAGTAAAACATTCATAAGTAAACATTTTCAACTAAGGAAATAAACTATTTACAACAGGGTTTTGAAAGAATAGTAAAAACTACAAAGAAGTAAATATTGACTAGTATTCCAATAATTATAAAAACAATCAAAGTTAAATAAAAGGAGGACCTAGTATTACAACTAAAAGTAAGATTGTTAATACTGTATTAGTAATTATTATTACAATAATAATATTTATTTTGACATATATCTATTAACTAGTATAAACCCTACTTTTATTACTTAAACCAAGTATAACATTATAAACAAAGCATAGTATAACTCAGGTATTTAACCTGACAACAAATCTGTAAAACAATTTCTTATTTAACTAACTTAAATACTTTTAAAATCAAAGGTAAATAATAGAATTGTTTGTATAATGAGCTTAATCATTAGGGTAATGATTTGTATTATCCACAGATACAAAAGAATATTACTATTATATATTATATCAAAACCGGAAACAATATAGCTTACAAACTGTAAAATAGGGTTAAAACCCTAGATAATTATTTACTACAAGTAATTAATAATTATAAAAATAACATAAGGGTTTACAGTGGCTGCATTGTAAAAACAACACATTAACGCTGTTCTAAGCCTGAAGAATTATTTCTTCTTAAAAACAGACCTTAAATAAAAATGATGCATTAATACTTTCAAAAGTAAATCTATACAAGAAGAAAAGACATGAGTACAGGACGCTCGACCATCGAGCTTAAATGTTTTAACCTCAACAGTAATTTAACGAGACAAATGTCTCCTCAATGAAGATCATTAAATAAACCGAAGAACCTGTAATATTCTTCTTACGGCCGGGTTATTAAATAAAAACAGTAAGGATACTTTGTTTTAATCCTTCCAATACTGCATTAAGGAAATACAAGAAATAGAAATAGTTCCAAAGTATTATAGAACTGAGGGTATAAAACCCTAACCTCTTCCAAACAATCATAAGAACAACGGAATTCTGTATTATTTAATAACCCAAACTGTAACAAAAATATACATGAAGGCGTGCCGCCTGTATAAAAGTTTTAAAACAGTAAACACCAGGTTATAGCCTGCTAAGCTTATAAAACCCAAACAACAACTACAAATAGAGTCTTACACTCACGACCGTGGCCGGAGGGCTCTCTTTAAAGAGATAGGGTTTAACTCTTAAATTCAAACATAAAAGCAAACAACTCGAAAATTCCTAGAGGTCAACAAAAAGGCTGCAACAACCAACTCTGTACATTTCGCTTAAGGGTTTCACACAATGCGATAAGCCGTGGAAGGACCAAGGCTTACCGTGGTCTTGGAGCCGTAACCTTTACTCTGGTGAAAACGAAGAAGAGAACCAAGTTCACCTGCAAGGGAAACGTTTGCACAGAGTTTTAGTAACAGCTTTTAAATACAAAGGAAATATATTAACTGGTACAAATTATTGTATATTGAAGAAAAGCGAAGTATAGCTTTCTTACCTGTTAACAACCCTCGCAGCGAGGCTACGACCTTTTCTAGCAAATCGACAGAGTGGGTAAGAACCCGGCAGAGTGTAATGATCTATCTTACAGCTAGTTGCTTGAGCCAGCCACGCCACGCTGAAGGAATAATAACGCTGGAGGGTACAGAAAATGGTGGGATTGTCACCAACCGAAACCAGTTAAACAATGGCGATGAGCAGAAGCAAACAACACGGTGGTAAACACCCCATTTCAACCTCACAATGCAAGTAGCAGAGCTCACAAGGAGCTGAGGCGACTACGGGAGCAAACGCAGTAAAAACTTCAGTGGTTTGGTCCGAAGAGTTTGTAGAGCGGTTGAGGGCCCGAGGGCAAATAAAATAACAAGCTAGGGTTCAATCAACTCTTATATAACGATGGAGTGTGGCTGATAAACGACCACGTATCATTTTAATAATTGGTATGATGTTGGCTATTATTCCATAGTCCTCGACCGTTGAGTTTTATAAACCAAATTATCGCTGGAAGGTTCCAAAGGAGGTTTCATTCCATAGTTAAACCTACATAATATCATAAGCCACGTATATTAGTCCAATATGTATATATTGCATGCTTCGTATAGTTTAATCATTCGCATAT
>LPNX010020399.1:82678-113074 GCA_001517045.1 Pseudotsuga menziesii | reverse complement strand
TAGCGGAAAGGAAGAACAGGTCTATTGTGGCAGCAGCCAGGGCGATGCTCCATGATCAGGGACTACCTTTCTTTCTTTGGGCTGAGGCATGTAGTACTGTAGTTTATCTGTAGAACAGGAGTCCTCACAGGGCAGTGGGGAGCAAGACTCCTGAGGAGATGTATTCGGGCAAGAAGCCTGAGGTGAGCCATTTCCGCATATTTGGCTCTTTCACTTACTCTCACGTCCCTTCTGACAAGAGGACGAAGTTTGATCCCACTGCAGAGAGAGGCATCTTTGTGGGATATGATGAGACTTCGAAGGCTTATAGGATTTACTTACCTTGTTCGCGGAAAGTTGTTGTCCGCCGGGAAGTAAAGTTTGATGAGGAGCGAGCCTTCCGGAAGTCCAGAGAGTTAGAGCAGGGGGAGGCACCAGCCTCCACACCTCAGTTAGTGCAGGCTTCTTCGATACAGCTTATAGGTCCACAGGTTTCTGGAGGGTCTAGATCACAGGGTGCAGGTACAGTCTCTTCAGGTTTGGTGATTTAGGCAGTTGGTACTTCAGGGACAGTGTCTGGGACAGGTTCAGGTACAGGTACAGGTTTGAGTCCTCAGGTGACAGCATCGGCAGGCACAGGATCTTCAGTTACTGGTCCTCTGGGTTTAGGACATTCTGGTACCGGGACCTCTTCAGATGAGGAGGAGCAGCCTTCAAGGAAGAGGAAGCCTAAGTGGCTTCAGGAGACCTTGAAGGATGCTGAGGCAGTTGGTAGACCCCGGGAGAGGATCAGGGCAGTAGTGGAGCCTGAGAGGCTTGGTGTGGTCCGGGATGATATGGCTCTTGTTGCATGCCTTCGTGACTCTGAGCCATCTACATTTGAGGAGGCTACCCAGCATCTAGTTTGGAGAGATGCCATGATGGAAGAGTACCATTCCATCATGAAGAATGATGCATGGGAGATTGTACTGAGACCGGAGGGGAAGTCAGTTGTGACTTCCAGATGGCTTTACAAGGTAAAGAATGCTGCGGATGGCAGCGTAGAGAAGTACAAGGCTAGATTTGTGGCTCGAGGATTCTCACAGGTTGAGGGAGTCGATTATGATGAGACCTTTGCTCCAGTTGCACGATATTCTTCCATCAGGGCAGTGATTTCTATAGCAGCAGAGATGGGTTGGAGGATCCACCAGATGGATGTGAAGACCGCATTTCTCAATGGTCTTCTGCAGGAGGAAGTATATCTAGAGCAGCCACAGGGATTCGAGATACATGGGAGGGATTCTCATGTGTGCAGGTTGAAGAAAGCTTTGTACGGGCTAAAGCAAGCTCCTAGAGCTTGGTACTCCAGGATTGATGAGTACCTGACATCGATGGGATTTCAGAAGAGTGAGGATGATCCCAACCTTTACTTCATTGTGGTTGGGGGAGAATCACTCATTCTTCTGTTGTATGTTGATGATCTGTTCATCACAGGTGCTGAGCGTCTCATTGCGCATTGCAAGAGAGACTTAGCTACGGAGTATGAGATGACCGATATTGGGCTGATGCATTATTATTTGGGGATGGAGGTATGGCAGGAGCCTGGGCATATTTTCCTTGGGCAAGGAAAGTATGCAGCTGATATTCTGATGAGATTCCAGATGGAGGACTGCAGGCCTATGTCTACACCTATGATTACCAACTAGAAGCAACTCCATGCTTCCGAGGGCAAGTTGGTAGATCCTACACTATATCGTCAGCTTATTGGGTCGTTGATGTATCTGGTCAACACTAGGCCAGATTTGTGCTTTGCGGTGAACACTCTTAGCTAGTTCATGGTTGAGCCTAGGAGTGTACACTGGACAGCTGCAAAGTACATTTTGAGATATCTTGCAGGGACAGTGGACTTTGGTCTGGATTACAAGGGTTCGGATGGAGTTGGCTTGGTTGGGTATACGGATTCAGACTGGGCAGGTTGCGTGCGGGACCGGAAGAGTACTTCCGGTTGTTGTTTCAGTTTGGGCTCGGCAGCAGTGTCGTGGTTCAGCCGGAAACAGAGATCCGTTGCATTGAGTACTGTTGAGGCTGAGTACATAGCAGCCAGTCAGGCTACTTGTGAAGCACTGTGGCTTCGCAAGCTTTTGGTAGATTTGTTTGATCAGGAGCTTAGGCCTACGGCGATCTACTGCGACAATCAGAGTTGCATTCAGCACTCTGAGAATCCAGTGTTCCATGACAGGTCAAAGCACATAGAGATCAGATACCATTTCATCCGAGATTACGTTCAGAGAGGGGCAGTTGAGCTTCGGCATATTTCCACTGATGAGCAGGTAGCTGACATCTTGACGAAGTCTTTGGGGAGGGGCAAGTTCGTCTTCTTCAGAGATAAGTTGGGAGTGGTATGGAACACCTTCCTCGGTAAGAGGGAGTGTTGATTTTTGTACCTAGGCAGATGTTCCCTAGGTGACTTTAATTTTTGCCTAAAGTCACTTTAAGAGGGAAAAAGGTGACCCTCACATTAAAAGTCACTTAATGAGACTTTATAACAATAAAGTCACTTTTTGATAAATTTAAGTGGGTGAGTGATTTTATTTATGAGAAATAAATAAAAGTGATTTTCACTCTCAATCAATCTCATCCATTGGATTGATTCTTTCTCCACCATTGGATTAAGAAACTCACTTAGGGTAAACAAAAAGGCTGAGGGAGGCAAAAGGACATTTTACTTTTCATTTTCAGGAGAAGAGAAGAGCTGAGAGAGAGGAGGTCGACTTGTTGAAGAAGGGTTTGATTTTCAGATAGCGCTGGAAGTGATTTCCTGTTGGCACGAAAATCGAGGCAGCCATTAGAAGGTACGGACTGCATTTAATGCACAGGACAGAGCATTTAATGCTGTACGGTCTGCACTAAAATCGATGGTACGGCCTGTTGTACGACCACATTAATTCAGCACGAGTTTCAGGCTATTTTTCTTGCACGAAAATCGAGATTTTTATTGACAGTACGGACTGCATTTAATGCTGTATGGACAGCATTTATTACAGCACAGAAATCGAGGTGTACGGCACATTTATTGCTGCTGGTACGATTTTTCCTGAGTGGTACGGTCTGCAAATTAATTGGTTCAGAAATCGAGGTGTACGGCTGGGTTCTTTTTTGCTGAGCTCAGTGTCCAGACTTTGGGATAAATTCTGGGTGGAGATAAGTTGTATTTCTCCTGCATTTCTGTCCATTTTATTTTTGCTGAAGAATAATAAAAATCTCTCCTCTCTGACTGGTTTTCCCCGTGGGGGTTTTTCCAGGGCTGATTAGCAAAAAATCTTTGAGTAAATTTTTATGGTGTGCATGCATTTGATTTCAGCCTGTTAGTAATTTTTACTGTGTGTTTAAAATTGTTCGGCAAAATTTTAAGTAGCTTCAAGCCTATGCAAAACCGGCTGAAGTGAAAAACACAAATTGTTCATTTAAACCAGCAAGCAGTAAAACTTAGTTTTTCAACATTATTCAGTTACATTTAAAAAGGCATAAACTAATTAACCAGTTAACAACTGCATTTAATGTGATCATATGTTATTTTTAAAAGTTTTAGATTTTTCGAAATTTTGGGGTTTTGACATGTGGTATCAAAGCATGGTTCAAACACTAGGCCTTAATGTGGTCCAATTACTTTCCGCAGAACTGTAAAATAATATACTAACCTGTATTTTGTTTTATTTGAAAAGCAGAAAAATTATTTTTTCTGAATCTAACAGACAGGTATGAAGAACTTAGGAGAATATGCTGGGGATGAATCTCCAAACACTGAGATCAGACAGATGTCCAGAGAACCTGTGATTGAGGAGATGACTGCTCACTCCTCAGAGTTAATGCAGACCATAAAAGGTTTAAAGACTGAATTAGAATCAGTCAAGAAGGATAATGAACGAATTTTGAAGACTCAAGAGGAGTTAAATCAAATTCTGATAGAGAAATTTCAGACGGAAGGGAAAAGTAGAAGGTCTGAATCTGAAGAAGCTTGTCATCAAAAAGGGTCCAAAAAGATGAAACTAGCTAAATCTGATAGTAGTTCCTCATCTGAAGGCCTTAAGGAACAACAAAGCTATTATTCTACCAATGATAGTAGTGAAGCAGAAGTGTATAAGAGAAAAAAAAAGTACAGACCTTACGAAGAAATTTCTGGGGAGTTCAAGAAAATAAAACCCCCAACTTTCAATGGAGAAACGGAAAAAGGAGAAGAGGCAGAATCCTGGTTATCCGGGATGAGAAAATACTTTCAGATTTATAATTATTCAAACCAGCTGAAGGCGAGAATGGCCATATATAACCTTTCAGGAAACGCAGATATATGGTGGCAAGATTTGAAGAGGGTTAAAGGGATTAAAGAAAAAGAGGTCAATTGGAGTACTTTCAAAAGGTACTTCAAGAAGAAGTTCCTGTCTGAACAGTACTATGAAGAAAGGGCCAAGGAGTTTTATGAGTTAAAGCTTGGGTCCATGACTATGAAAGACTTAACAGCAAGTTCTTAAGTCTGTTAAGGTATGTGCCATATTTAGTTGATGAGAAACCGAAGGTACAGCGGTTTCTCAGCTGCTTGCCATACCATATAAAAGATAGAATCGGATATGATAACCCCAAAACTCTGGAAGAAGCCATGCGAAAAGCAAATTTCTGTTTTGAACAGAACAAAAAGAAGGAAGGAATAGCCAATTGGAAGGCTAAAAAGAATGGTAATCAGTCTGAATTCAAGAAAAAAAAGAGTTTGTACCCCAGAAGAATTTCAGAATTATTGAAGGAAATGGAACAGATTGTGAAACAGGTGCACGAAAATTTGAAGGTAGCATAGGATCGGCAAAAGAGCCAAACAGATTTGAAAAGAACTCCTAAAGAGTTCCAGGTGGGTGAGCACGTGTTTATGAAGGTAAGACCAAAGAAGAGCTCCCTAAGACTCGGGAGTTGTGCAAAACTACCACCACGTTACTGTTGTCCGTTTGAAAATTTTATCCAGAATTGGTCAAGTTGCATATCAGCTAGCGTTACCGCCTTAACTTAAAAGTGCATAATGCTTTTCATATTTTTGTTCTGAAAACGTATGTTCATGATGCTACTCATGTAATTGATTGGAATGTTGTACAGGTGGAACCAGAAGGAGAAGTTCTGGTGGAACTGGACTGTATCCTCGGGAGGAGGGAAATTACTCTGCGAAATCGCACAATTGGACAGTTGAAGGTGCAATGGAAGCACCTTAGTCCTGAAGAAGCTACCTGGGAACTGGAAAGTAAGATACAGGGAGCATACCCGAATCTGTTCCAGGAGGTAGCAGAGGATGAAGAATAAGTAACATCGAGGACGATGTTACATTTTAAGGGGTTGTGTATGTCACATACCCCAATTTTGTAAAATTATGTAAATTGTTTTATTATATTTCTGAGACATTATGTTAAAATTAATCCTAAGTAGGGATTGATGACTCAGCAGAGTCAACAATAATGGAGTGTCATTCAGAATATTTTATTATTTAATAAATAAATTATGGAGACAACAGCATGGGAGAGCTGTTAAAAAGAGGTTACTGGTCAAACTGGTGGATGGAACTAGGTGGCAGGCAAAAGACAAGTGGCAGCATCCTCAAACACTTCCTAAGTTGCAGGTGGCAACTTCCCTATACTTGGGGTCATGATTCCCCAAGAAAGTGGAATCTGAGCAGGCGGCTCATTAAATGACAGCTAACCCAACTAGGACCTAGGCAATCTTTTAAAAGTACTCAATGAAGAGAGTTGAGGCTGCTCAGTTATTTTCCAGAGAGAATGCATTCAGGTGAATGTTATTCAGGAAATTCATTGAGGAAGAGGGAAAAATAGTAAGGAAGTTGTTTGAGAAGAATGCTGCAGTAACTTGGTTATTTTACAGCTTCTTAGCTGGGAGAACTTACTGATAACTTCTGAGTTAATACTGAGTTGAAGACTGGTATCTGACTTTGCTGCACCTAGTTCCAGCCAGGGAGACCAGAGCAAGCTCGGGGGTCCTGAGAAGTCGCTGTCTGAGCGCTCTCCAGGAGTTGGTAGGGAGGAACGGCCTCCCATTGCTGTTGTTGTCCACAGATTAAACAGGTTCTGTAATTATTTCTTTATGTTTACTGAGTTTAAATGGATGCATGTTATGTCTATTTATAGGTCTGAAGTAGTTAATTAAATTTCAGTAAAGTTAGTATTGCAGAATGCCATAAGTAAATCTGTTAGTAGTACTGTGTTTTTCCACATCTGGTATCACCAGACCGTACTCTAGCACAGTATCTCGATGATCAGAAGTAGTATTCTTCTGAACCAAGTTCCTATTTTAGCTACTTCAAGTGTTTCCATAAACTCACATGTTATTTTCTTATAGACAGAACAAGGAAAGAAAAGTTAATTTTTAGTACTGTTTATTTGTCTCTACTGTAAAGTTTAGATAGTAAAGGATCAGTTAGAATTTTATACTGCTTACTAGAGTTCATTCTACGTAACAGGATAGTTTCTTTATTAAAATAAGTTTAAGTAAGAGCTAGTATTATAAATTACTGTTAACAATTCAAGACTGTAGATAATGTGTATTATAATGTTTATTCCTTTCTGGTTGATTTGTTTCTTTTGTTTCAAACTAAGTTGTACAGGTTACAGAGTTTATGCTCTTTTTCTGAATAGAAGTATGTTAATAATTCGTTCTTGTAGAATAATTATAAGTAAAACATTCATAAGTAAACATTTTCAACTAAGGAAATAAACTATTTACAG
The DNA here is from genome assembly GCA_001517045.1 of Pseudotsuga menziesii. Lineage (NCBI taxonomy): Eukaryota > Viridiplantae > Streptophyta > Pinopsida > Pinales > Pinaceae > Pseudotsuga > Pseudotsuga menziesii. The sequence continues at coordinate 106,349 of LPNX010020399.1, read as the reverse complement.
CAGGGTTTTGAAAGAATAGTAAAAACTACAAAGAAGTAAATATTGAATAGTATTCCAATAATTATAAAAACAATCAAAGTTAAATAAAAGGAGGACTTAGTATTACAACTAAAAGTAAGATTGTTAATACTGTATTAATAATTATTATTATAATAATAATATTTATTTTGACATATATCTATTAACTAGTATGAACCCTACTTTTATTACTTAAACCAAGTATAACATTATAAACAAAGCATAGTATAACTCAGGTATTTAACCTGACAACAAATCTGTAAAACAATTTTTTATTTAACTAACTTAAATACTTTTAAAATCAAAGGTAAATAATAGAACTGTTTGTATAATGAGCTTAATCATTAGGGTAATGATTTGTATTATCCACAGATACAAAAGAATATTACTATTATATATTATATCAAAACTGGAAACAATATAGCTTACAAACTGTAAAATAGGGTTAAAACCCTAGATAATTATTTACTACAAGTAATTAATAATTATAAAAATAACATAAGGGTTTACAGTGGCTGCATTGTAAAAACAACACATTAACGCTGTTCTAAGCCTGAAGAATTATTTCTTCTTAAAAACAGACCTTAAATAAAAATGATGCATTAATACTTTCAAAAGTAAATCTGTACAAGAAGAAAAGACATGAGTACAGGACGCTCGACCATCGAGCTTAAATGTTTTAACCTCAACAGTAATTTAACGAGACAAATGTCTCCTCAATGAAGATCATTAAATAAACCGAAGAACCTGTAATATTCTTCTTACGGCCGGGTTATTAAATAAAAACAGTAAGGATACTTTGTTTTAATCCTTCCAATACTGCATTAAGGAAATACAAGAAATAGAAATAGTTCCAAAGTATTATAGAACTGAGGGTATAAAACCCTAACCTCTTCCAAACAATCATAAGAACAACGGAATTCTGTATTATTTAATAACCCAAACTGTAACAAAAATATACATGAAGGCGTGCTGCCTGTATAAAAGTTTTAAAACAGTAAACACCAGGTTATAGCCTGCTAAGCTTATAAAACCCAAACAACAACTACAAATAGAGTCTTACACTCACGGCCGTGGCCGGAGGGCTCTCTTTAAAGAGACAGGGTTTAACTCTTAAATTCAAACATAAAAGCAAACAACTCGAAAATTCCTGGAGGTCAACAAAAAGGCTGCAACAACCAACTCTGTACATTTCGTTTAAGTGTTTCACACAATGCGATAAGCCGTGGAAGGACCAAGGCTTACCGTGGTCTTGGAGCCGTAACCTTTACTCTGGTGAAAACGAAGAAGAGAACCAAGTTCACCTGCAAGGGAAACCTTTGCACAGAGTTTTAGTAACAGCTTTTAAATACAAAGGAAATATATTAACTGGTACAAATTATTGTATATTGAAGAAAAGCGAAGTATAGCTTTCTTACCTGTTAACAACCCTCGCAGCGAGGCTACGACCTTTTCCAGCAAATCGACAAAGTGGGTAAGAACCCGGCAGAGTGTAATGATCTATCTTACAGCCAGTTGCTTGAGCCAGCCACGCCACGCTGAAGGAATAATAACGCTGGAGGGTACAGAAAATGGTGGGACTGTCACCAACCGAAACCAGTTAAACAATGGCGATGAGCAGAAGCAAACAACACGGTGGTAAACACCCCATTTCAACCTCACAATGCAAGTAGCAGAGCTCACAAGGAGCTGAGGCGACTACGGGAGCAAACGCAGTAAAAACTTCAGTGGTTTGGTCCGAAGAGTTTGCAGAGCGGTTGAGGGCCCGAGGGCAAATAAAATAACAAGCTAGGGTTCAGTCAACTCTTATATAACGATGGAGTGTGGCTGATAAACGACCACGTATCATTTTAATAATTGGTATGATGTTGGCTATTATTCCATAGTCCTCGACCGTTGAGTTTTATAAACCAAATTATCGCTGGAAGGTTCCAAAGGAGGTTTCATTCCATAGTTAAACCTACATAATATCATAAGCCACGTATATTAGTCCAATATGTATATATTGCATGCTTCGTATAGTTTAATCATTCGCATATTGTTTATACATATAACATGTTATATATTGTTTATTTTATTGCATGCTACATTAGAGTTATACACAACCTTGTAGCGCTAACATAGCATTTCCTTAGGATAACAAGAGACTTTTGTATAATAGGTTTGAATATAGTTAGTTGTAATAATTTACAACTTTAATGCTATCTATTTGTTTATTTTTAAAGGATAGTAGTATTCATATTTACTCTTTGGAGCATATGCAATTATGGATATTTTCCTTATGTTAAGGATAATTTGCTTGGGTTAATGCTAGTATATAGTCTAGATACTTGGGAAATAAGGAGATAACTCCTTGTTTATGTCATAACGTTGTTGGCAACTAATAGACTTGACACTCTCCAAACTCAGGATTTATAAGAGACTTCAACGAAGAATAGATTAGAAAGTTTGTTTCTTTTCCTTGTTTGTTAATCTAGTCTGAAGATGTCATAAGAGATCAAATGAAATGGATCTAGGATTGGTTCCAACGGTTTAGGTTTCCAATCAATGATACTTTTGGAATGAGTTAAACATTTTAAAAGACTATAGACTGTTAAACCATAAAAAGAATACTTGTTGGGAAACATAATTTATAGATGCTGCAATAAAAATAACTATGAATTAATGTAAATAATAGTTTCCATCAGTAGAAAAATGAACAAAATGTATTCTAAGCAGGGAATGTTATTATTATAACCTTGCCAAAAAGAGGTCAATCTGTGAAACTGTGAACTCTCTAAAATGGTAGCTGCCAAGTAAGAAATAATAAATACATTCTTCAGGATGGACATATAGGAGTTATTGTACTTATAAAATTAATTAAATTTTATGACATTTGAAAGAGTAGTCTTTTTCTATTTTATTTATAGGCAAAATGCAGTTCCTTTTGTTTTAAGTCTCAAAGGAAAATTTCAGTAGTAATAGAAATAGTACCTTGAGAAGCATGGCATTTCTATCTAGCATAAATAAACTTTACCAAAACATTTATATGCAGAAAACTGAACTGTAACTTCAAAGACTTGTTAGCATTGAACCATACTTTTACCTGTATACCTGTAATAAAAGGGAAACGGCTGCGTTAGCTCGAAAGCTAAGTAAGCCCAGCCCTTAGACGACAAACCACCTTATGTCGCAAACAGAAAATCAGTCAGTAGCTGAAAAAGAAACTGTTCTACAAAGTACAGAATAATTTAATAGTTATTCAGTTAAATTTAAAAAGGCATAAACTAATTAACCAGTTAACAACTGCATTTAATGTGATCATATGTTATTTTTAAAAGTTTTAGATTTTTCGAAATTTTGGGGTTTTGACAGGTGCAAATGTTTCTTCATAATCAATTCTCTCTTTCTGAGAGAAACGTCTAGCCACAAATCTTGCCTTGTATTTCTATATACTTCCATCAGCGGCATGTTTTATCTTGTAAATCCACTTGGAAAATACCAAACTCTTGCCTTCTGGTTTGGGAACTATATCCCACACATCATTCTTCATTATTGACTGGTATTCTTCCGTCATTGCTTCTACCCATTCTTTCTTTTGTACAACTTCTTCATAGTTTGTAGGTTCTTGATCTACAAGATCACACATTAAAGCTACATAGTTAAAAAATGGCTTGGTCTTCTTGCTTATCCTTGTGGAGCCTTTTGGAGCTCCATATCTTTCTGCTTCTTGTATAATTTCTCTTGCCCAAGCAGGCTTTCTCTTTCGTGATATCTCCATCGTTGGAGATATTCTATTTTGTACATAGACAACAGTTCTTTTTGCTTCTGCCCATAGATGCATTGGAAGATCTTGATCATATATCATTGTCTTCACTGCCTCCATGATGGTTATGTTCTTTCTTTCCGCAACACCATGTTATAACCAACCTTGTAGTTGCCTGTGTGAGGTGGATCCAGGATGGATGGTAGAGGGACAAGCAACTAAGGAGGTGGAACCAAGGCTGCCTAGATTCCCAAATGGATGGTTGTCACGCCAATCAAGGTAGTCTTCGCTTTATGTTATCTAAGTCCAAGACAACAACGGCGGGGACCCAGATCTACTCTCGATGGGAGAGATTAGAACTAGACACTAGATCAGATCAAGTAGGTTTCAAGTACGTAAGGTGTAAGGTAATTGGAGACTCTAGATCTATGGAAGATGTTACTAAGTGGACTAGGGCTTTGGATATAGGTTTCGGTTGTACGAAGGTTGATCCAAAGTGGAACCAAGGTGACCTATGGGGGGAAATACTAGATCTAGGTTTGGGGTACAATCAACTGATGGAGATAACCGCTGCCTTGGGAAACGTAAGTGATGCAGGGTAAGCAGGGGCAGGGTTGGGACTATCTAGTACCCAAGGATAGACTCAGTGAGAAATATGCCAAAGTCAAAGTGCCCAAGTCATCAAGTAAAAGTCGGATTCAGGGAAAATAGGCCAAAAGAGGGCTAGTGCTAGGGTTGGAAATCAGTGCCTGTTGGGCCTTGGGCAATGGAGTCAGTATCTGCCTAGCGTTGGAGTGAACCCACGTGGGATTTGACCTGATCTATGGACCAAGAAAAGTGTTTGGCCTGGAAAATTCAGTTTGCACAGGAAAATTGCAGAAGAAGGGCTAGCACTGGGGTTTGGAGGGACAAATCCTCAGATCTAGGACAATCTGGGAGGCATTAGCTCAGCGTTGGAGGAGAAATGGGATGTGGATGACCTGATCTACAAACCCAAGTTGGAAACTTGCAGAAAAAATCAGATGCAGAAAATCAGAAAATGACTAGTAGTGCTAGGGTGCTGAAAGTCAGTTTCTCATATCTAGGACCACTTGGCAGCAACTAGCTCAGTGTTGGAGGTGTTTTGGAATGAGGAGGACCCGATCTACGAACCCAAGTGATTATTTTCCGAAAAAAGTCAGATCTAGAAAAGTCAAAATTTCAGTGGGGGCGTCGGGGTTTAAACAGTCAGTTTCTTAGATCTAGGTCAAACCAACCACTTTTTGGATAGCGTTGAGGATGAATTGGTGAGAGGGATTCTCGATCTACAAAACCCAACAATGGTTTGTCCAAAGATCGAACGATTCCCTGATTTAAGTATTTTTGGATTTTTTAAATATTTTGGAATTTTCAGTAAATTGAAGAAAAGCAGGTACAATGGATTGAGATCATGGAAGAAAAGAACCAACCTGTAGATCTTACCTCGAAAATCTTGTAGATGCCTTGATGATGATGATCCCTGCCATCCCGATCAATTTGAGAAGATTGAAGCGAGTAGTTCTATGTCCAGTTTTTGCCCGAGGAAGTCAATGCATCCTCTCTCTTGCACAACAAACGTCAACCATATCAGATTTGCTGTGACATGAGAAAGAAACTATATGTTGCAGAAATAGCAAGAAGAAATCATAGGTCACCACAACACTAATGAAAACTCCCTGATAAAAAAACGAAGAAAATCCAAGCGAGTTGAGGTCCCCCTGCAAAAACGCCCACGCTGAAGTCATCCTCCTATAGACAAGACAATGATCTCCAAAAAATATAGATCTCATAACAATTTCCCGAATGCTAGGAAGCAAAAGACTTTCCAATCACCATCTAAGAACATCAGATGCAAAGGAGATCCAAGAAAATATCCATAAAAAAAGTTTTCTATTATCTAGATCCAAGAGCCAAAGACCCCTTACAAATGAGAAGCTCTCTCTTTTAAATAGAAATGCGAGAATCAGATGCAAAGGAGATCCAAGAAAATATCCATAAAAAAAGTTTTCTATTATCTAGATCCAATAGCCAAAGACCCTTTACAAATGAGAAGCTCTCTCCTTTAAATAGAAATGCGAGAACCAAAATCTTAACCACTTTCAAAACGAGTGGCTAAGATTAAAAGATAAAAACGTTTTAATCAATGGTTGAGATGAGCTCAACATACAATACATGGATCAATATAATCATAAAGTACCAAAGTGGACTAGATCACCCATAAAGAGGGTACCCCACTCAATAAGAAATAAATGAAGCACATGGTGGGTCCATGGAGTGTTAACTAACTCCCTCTGGGTGCTCCATGGCACAATAAAATAATATAATATTTTAATTTTTTGACTTTGTGCCTCGAAGAAATCGTGAGCCTCCCAAAAGCTCCAGAAAATAATATAACAATGCCCGAAAAATAGGTGTGGGCCCAATCAGTTGCTGGACTTGCTGGAGAAGGTGCGGAGGACATCACTCTCGTCATCATGACTCATCCCATGTCATTTCCTTGCTTCAGTAGCCCAAATCGATTTCTTCAATAGCCATTTAATCATTTTTTAATCTGCCTCGGGAAATGTGAACCTGCCAAAACAGCCTCCTAGGGTGTCTGCGTTGTCCAACTGAGCCCACCAAGCTCTTTAGGATGGGGGTACTATGGTACAATCAAGTGGCTGCACCCCCTATGCCCCATACAACGCCCTAGGAGATCCAATAAAAACATCTCCTTGCTCATAAACATCATCCTGTGAAGCAAAACTGCATCAAAAGAGTAAAATGAGCCTGACCATCTCTGTAAGTGCCCGGAACTGAAAGCGAACAATCTCATTAGACTCAGAGAGTCCAAATCCATCTAGGGTGTATACTCATACCCTTTCTAGGTCTCTACCTGATCATCAACCATATCCAATAGATAATATAATCACCTATAAATGACCAAATACAATAATATAACTCAGACTATCATCCATTTGCTGCAAGTGTTACATGGCTAAGACATGCTCTACAAATCATTTAAGTAACAATCATAACAAGTAGCAGTCACCTCACTGGCGGTACATCAACCAAATACATTTATAGGGTTTTATTTATTATTACTCAGACCAGACTTTCAGGACTATACTCACTTCATAGTTGTAGTCAATTTGCTACTGAAGGGTGAAGGCTGAAATTGACAAGGCTAGGGCAAAGGATGACTACCATCTTAACATCATGACCCTTTGGATATGGAAAGGGAAAACTCACTATAACCACATGTTGGACAAACAACAACACAAGGAATGGCAGTGCCTCACAAATGGTTAAGTTGTTCAGAGAGTGCTTATTCAACTTAGGCATTATGTCTACATCAAGTTTGATCCAGTTTAATTAGGACCATCAATTTTATTTCCATGGCCTTTTTTGGCCTATATGACCTTTTGGGACTTCACCAGTGCTTAAAAGAACAGCTAATCGCAGCTTTCATCCAAGACATATTCAAATTTATAAGGTCAGCAATATTTGGATATAGCATATATTTAACTATTGCTTTTGGGACCTTTTCTTATAGCCTTCACGGGGTATTTTAGCATTTCATTGCTCTTGCCCTTTGCTTACATATGTTAAGAAACACAATTTAGAATTTACATTTTCCATGGGCGCATATATGAATATTTCCAATACAAGTAGCACATGAGCTTTCAGCTTTAGCCAACATCTCAAGTGACTAGGGGGAGTTTTGCATAGTGCCAAACATCGGGACAACCAACCAGAATGATTTAGGCATACAATCCAACTCACCAAAGGCAAGTCCTGTCACCAACTCAGAGCTGAGACACAATATAAACAAGGAGGTTTGTCCAACAAAGGTCATAGCGGGGAAAGGTCCTCCATGCCACAAGTCAAGTAGTAAGTCGGGTTAAAACAAAACTACGAGGAAATGGATGGGTGGAGACAATGAACAATGAAGCCAACACTAGCAAGCCAGACTATGGTGGGAATGACTACCTCTATTCTCCCTAGGGATGGTAAAACCAATGAGTATAGATCAGGAACTTGCAAGTCTAAGTAGGGACATCAATACATAATACAAATATATCCAAGTCCATATATTTATGACCGCTAGATCATGACATTAAATGTTAGTACATGTCACAAAAATGAGTATAAGAGCAATGATAACCATAAAAATACATCCAAGTCCGTGTATTTATGACCGCCAGATCTTGACACTAAATGTTAGTACATGTCACAAAAATGAGTATAAGAGCAATGATAACCATAACACAATATAATAAATGCTAAGTCATAACCATGCAGATAATCCATCTGAACCATCATCTGTCCAATGAGAAAACACTAATACTAATTTGGGCATCCCTAACTGCTCTACAAATGACTAAATGGCAACATCAGTCCTTGAATTTGAGTGTCCTGAGACTCAGTCCTGACATGGGAGAGTATAATAGTCCACTAACAACATAACGATTCGTCAAAATTGCTCATCTCAGCATCTCATATGTAAGAGATCTGGCTGAAAAATGTAATGTATTTGAAAAATATAATATGGTAGCCCGGCTACTATATATGTGATAACATCTGGCTCCAGCTGGGACAAGTGCTCTGCTAAAAAGAGTGCTTGAGAACTTCAGAATCCCTGGTTCTCGCACTCTGCTTCTCGCATCCTCGATCAATCCTTTCAGCTCTGCAACCGCTACCAAAATGTCACCGACTACCTGCAGCATGTCCAGACCTATACCAAACTCACAGACCAGTCGTCAGAACAATATGTGGATAACAATAAAGTACTGAAAATATGCATGCCTAAAACTAAAAAGCAGAAAATAAATCTAATCTATAGCCATAACTTTCAAGAAAAGTTTGATTTTTTATTGTGTAGGAAAAGAAACAGAAAACTAAGAGCTTCAAAGGTGAGCTTCAGGCGAAGATGCAAGATTCTACACTACTGCCGGGAAAGGCTTATTTATGTCCTACCTACTCTACCCTAACCAGTTTGGACAAGTGTTAGGTAAAATCATAAATACAATGTAACCACTTGCTGAACGAATCTATTGAGATTTCTTTACAATCAATGATACAACAAGTCGAAGATGGCTTGTAAGTAACGTGAATGAAAATTGAAGCCATTATAACTTGTTGTTTGAAAATCAAAGAAAGGTATGGATAAAGAGAAATGAAATCATGCCAGGGATGAGATTTACTTTCTAAAAACTCATCTATCAAGATGCTGATAGGATCATAAAAGGTATGCAAGTTTGTTCTTAATTGAAGAAGACAATATGATTCATGACTTGGCCACTCCAAATAGTTCTTTGTTTCCTCCTCTACCCTACTAGGACATTCAATTATATTCACTCCAGAAGAAATGGGAGAATCAGATGAGGACAAGTTGTAATACAATGAAACTGTGAATGAGATCAAGCCCATTTGTTGCTTAAAAATGGAGAAAAGATGAAGTTGATCTTTATACACCTTCTCCAACCATCCATAATATAGATTTACAAATTGAAAAAATTTATTCATTACGGATGACTAAGAAGAGACATGAAGTGCCTTTTCCCCAATTACGTGATAATGCTTAAAATCCTGATTAAAGATTTGGAAAGTATCAACTTGATTAAAAGATAAACCCATACAAGAAAACTCGAAAAGTTGGGACAAGAGGGTGGATTGAAAATTTTCTCCTAGACTTAGAATAATTGATCTTAGAATTTGATGAGAGGAAAGAGCTTTCAAATTAATTCCAGGAGTGATTTCAAGATTTGAAACAAGGTTAGTATCCACACATTGAACCAACATATTCTGATTAAGGATTGGATGAAGAATTCTATTGATACTATCAAGACAAGGAACCTCGTTGCAATGTTCTTCATTAATTTCACTTACAATTGTATCATCATGTGATTGTTCTTCTTTAAGCTCTAGATAAGGAAAAACATCAATAAGTTCGGTTTCAGTTTCCCTATCCCTCTTACAGTCATGCTCTTCAATCACACTATGACCACAAGATTGTTCTTCAACATAAATTTGATTAATTTCAACCTTTTCTTCTTCTGCAGTGATATGATCAAGGTCTGAATCCAGATTCAGATAGGTTGGATACTGACTCAAATTATTATCAATTAGGCAATTACTATGGAGTTGCTCTTTTAAAGGCTCTTTAATGACCTCACCAATGGAAGGCTCAACTAAAGATGTTTCTTAATGGTGCATGTTAAGTTCCCTCCCATGGATTAAATCCAGGATTTGCTTTGTGTTGGTTACTACTGGGCAGACTCGGGTTTACTTCTACTATACCAACAAAACCCCTAGCTCACTGGCCCTTTCGGCGACAGACCGCAGAACGGCCTGAAGTCTCACCCGAAGTGATCTTGTATGGGTTGGCTGAAGACTCAAGTGTCCTCAACCGGGTTCTGTAGCATCCTAGTGGTTCTTATCTCTTCTTGGCCGGCGGGATCTCTCTGCGAGGCGCTACTGTCTCTTACCCGCTGGCTCTGACAGGGAAATGACTCTTATCACATCGCAGTTTCTAGGACGATGCGCAAATTTCCCCTCTACTTGCTTCGTAACTTGCGATATCTCACACCGCAGCTCCTTCGACGGTGCGATATCGCCTGTCTATACTGCGATATCTTCTACAATAAGACTCAATGCGACTCTCAAGGTCCAAAGGCTTTCTCTCTAGGTAAAATAGCTCTATTAACCTTCAACAGGGTGTTAAACAATCTTACTTGAACTTCCACGCTTCAACATTCTTAAGATCAACTGTACTCAACTTGCTGAACTAAGTATACTGGAATTACTTAACACAGTAACTACTAGCTCTACTGTGTGAATCAAGCACTGATAACTCATATGCAGAATGCTTGATACATTTAACTTGTATTTAACCTTCTATAATGTTGTAAACTGAATGAGAACATACATACATTCACTAACTGATATACAACATTCATGTAACAGATAACTGATAGCAACTAAGTAAAGCACAATCACATGAAACAGTCGCACGACACACTGATTTTAATTGGTTCACCTCCCAGGAAGGAAGCTACGTCCACAGGAATTGGTTTTTATATTATATCTTGAGAGAGTAAACACAGTTCCGCTGCAACCTAGTATGCAGCTTGAGATCTTCTGGGTAACTCCGCGCACACGGCCGGGAGCCCTTCTCTCTTATATCTCTTCTCCTTCTATATTGCCTTCTTATAATATACCCCAGTGTAGTCAGACTCGGACTCGGGAAATACTCGACTGGCTTGGGACTCGGCAGACTCGGTGACTCGGATAAGACTCGGATAAGACTCGGCAAAGACTCGGCAAATATGAAAAACATTAAAAATATAGTAACTTTAAAAATAATATATAAACATATATATTAAAAATTAAAATTTAATATATAAGCATATAACAATTCAAAAAATTGATAAAAAGACATAGCAATGCATTTTAACGAGAAGTGTTTTCTCACTTGAAATCACAAAGTATAATTATTAATTACAAATTATAAAAACCATAAAATTATTAAAAAAAGATAATAAGAAATTTTCATTAATTAACAATTATTAAAAATATTAAAAAGATGAAAAAGCAAATTGTAAAAAATACACTATCATCATCCTATCCTAACCACGAGCAATCACATTCTTCAACCAAACTACCGATGGAAACGCCATCGCCTTACATTTATAAAATCCAAAGTATAGAAGTTCAATGAAAAAAATTAAAAATTGAAAATGCTTAGACCAGTGTTAGCGACCTTCCTCAGTGCACGCACACTCCAAAATTCCAAACACACAGACAACTGATAAATTGATAATAGCTAGGGGGCAAAAGAGAACAACTCGGGGGAAGCCAAACTATTCAATGAGATGACAGGGGAGAGCGGTGTTGTTTCGGGGGCTTATTCCCTCCCCACATTCCCTCCAAAACGCAAAAGCGATGGTCAAACAGTCAATGGACTCGCGAGTAACTGACGACTTCAGCGAGTAAATGACGAGTTTGGCAAGTGGTGAGTTTACCCTGCGAGTATGTCACGAGTACTCGTCCTGGTGGTTGCTCGGTAAGACTCGGCAAGACTCGCGAGTATTCAAAGAGTCTGACTACACTGATATACCCTTCCTCTCTCTCTCTCTCTCTCAATCCCTGCGGATTGTTACATATATGCTCCAGGAGTCGGCTACTGGTTACAGTAAGATAACTATAGACTGAATAACAGAACCAGAGCTCGACTCTTATACAATACAAATTGACTGTGAGCTAACAGACCAACTGACTCTCTGATTAGCTAATTGTCTGAATAGCTAACATTTCACAATACAAAATACATGCTTTTATAGGCGGCCTGAAGGTCTCGCCATTACAACACTGTGGGCCTCTCCCAACAATAACCCAAAAACCCTAACTGTGAAAGTCGGCCTATCTGTACTTGAACTGCCGCTTTCCGTCACACCACAGCTTTCTGCAGTCTTCCACGCTTCCTGACGCTGATCGTGGGTATGGGTGCCACTTCCTCTTCTGTCCTTCGTCTTCAATACCTCGGCTCGTTGCTCCTTTTCCATTTATGAGGGTAGCTGAGCCCTCTTGTCTACGCCGCTGCCTTAAGTGCAGTGGTTGAGCTCTCCCTTCTCGGTCGCTCAGGTACTGTTTCCTTTGAATTTCTTGTCCCGATATAGCAACTTTTCCTGTAGCTGCGGGGCCCTGCTCCAACAATCCCCTAACACTTACTTGTGGCTCGTCCCTGAGCCACTAACAGCTGGCTTCTCTTGCTGTAGCTTCTCCTTGGCTTCCTGCGAAGTCCTTGTGAATCTTTCCCGAAGTCCTGCGACTTCTTTCTCCATAGCTTCGACACACTCTTGTGCCGTTTCAAGCATAGCTTAACTAATCTTGGAGTCTTCTGTGTCATCAATTTCACTTTTGCTTGTAGTGAACTCCTTAACCTTCTGCTCAACCGCATCGACTAGCTCTGTGATTTGTTCCTGATATGGTTGAAGCAGGTTATTGAATTGTATCTCTTTTGCTCTCAACTGCTGCGCTTCCTGTTGCAACCGGTTCATTTCTGTCGTCTTCTTCATCTTTGCAAGAGCTCCTAAGCTCTCGACTTCTTCCTTCATTGCTGCTGTGGCCTTCTCTATGTTCTGGATGCTCTGCTGCAATTCCGGTTTAGCTGGGACCTCGTCTAGCTCCGACCATGTCTTCGTCGCATCGGCTAGTAATGACTCTGCATCATCTATGCGACACTTCATCTGTGTTGAAGTGAGTCTAAAGGCCTCTGCCCTTGCTTCCTTGTCTGCCTGAGGTGTGCCTGGTGCTCGAGCCTCGAACTCAGCAATCTACGCTTTGTGGTCTTCCTCCATCTTAACCACTGTTTCTTCCAGAGCCTTTGCTCTGTCTGCAACTCTTCTTACCTTCTGTGTTATAGGTAAGGCAAACTCAATGTTACACTGGGGTAACTCTAATGCGATGCTCTGCAGGACCTGACTGAGATCCTGTTCTCTTTCTTCATATGTTCTTAACTCCTCTGCGTTTTTCTGAAAGCCTGCGGTGAGCTCTGCATTCTGTTGTCTCAGCTGAGTGTTCTGTTTATATGTCGCAAGCTCTCTATCCCTGAGCTCTGCGGCTACCTGCTGATGGGTCATCTCTAGTTGATCAATGGGGAACTCTGCGAGATTAACCTCGACAGGTTGTCTAATTTGTATCTGCACATCAATCATTGAAGCAGGGAATCAGATGCTCCCTGGCGGTATCAACACTATATTGATGCGATCCTTTGCAAAGACTTCCTCGCGGGAAGTCGATGGTGCTGGACTTTCTCCTGTTGTCGCCTTTACTGGCGGAATCTGTATCATGGCAGTCTTCTCAGTGAGTGCTTTCAACTCCAAAAGCTACTTATCTATTGCACTCTGCAGCTTGTCCTGCGATGTCTGTATCGCCTGAAATGTGTCTTTCATTTCCTCTTTTAGTCCTGCTGCGATTTGATCATAGTCATCGTCGGTCAGTGCAGTCTCTAAAGTTGGCTTTGTGGCTTTGGCTTTTTTTTTCTTTGGTGCCTCTAGTGGCACCTCTTCTGTATCTTTCCTCTTTTGTGCCGTTGGTGGCACTTCTACTGGATCCTTCCTCTTGGAACCCACCTTCTCTTTTCCTTTGTCTAATTGGTCTATGGGTGCAGTATCTGTTGGCACATTTCCTGCTGCGGCATCTTCTAATGCCTTCTTCCATTTTTCACCAAAATCTTTGATGATGTCTTCTACATCCTACGCTGTCATCCTGAACGAACCATTTGCTCAGTTATCCGTTCTAGACCCTTTTGGCCTTAGGTAGGTTCTATGGCTGTCCACCATGAAATCAAGCCGATTATCATACATGTCCAAAACCTCCGTGCTGATCCGCGGTGTCTCTTGGATGACTCTCTTCAACAGGTTATAGTATTCATAGAATATTATCATATTGATCTTTTTCTTGGCTGGGCTGTTGCTCTCCCATAAGTTTACATAGCGCGCGCCTCTGGGCTCGTCGTTTCGTAGCTGTAGAAATTGGGTATGGGGTGGCTCCTTCCACCCGACGAATGCACATAATATAAGCAGCCAGGAAAAATGGAAGGGGTGGTTTGCCTCGTCTTGGGCTGTCAAACAATCTTGAAGAAAAATATTTAATAAAAATAAACACCAATTAAATTGTTCACCTTCTGCGACTTGTATGGCAAGGTGAATTACTGATCCTGTGACTTCTTTTGGCCGCACCTTGGTTAACAGTCTGCCTGCAAGCAGACTGGCTGTAAATCTGAGTGTATCATCTGCTATTGCTGCGAGGTCATAAGCCCGACCTCCTCTCTGTAACTTATACTTGTTAACTAGGGTTGCTGGTAGCTTGGAATCCTTGCTCTTACTCAGTGCAATACTCTGGACAGGCAATGGTTGCGAAATTGGGGAAAAGCTAGCACTCTGTAATTGGAGTATCTCTGCACAAGGAAAACTCTTCAAATTGCTCTATAGCTCTCAGAAATCGCAAAAGTAACCCTTCTGTATGAATGATCTTTGTATTTATAACAAAGGCGATAATCTCTGAAGCAACGGTCATCTAGGCTAGACCCGTTGGCAGTATTAATTGCATGGACAAGACAACGACTGTCGTTTCGATCCTTATTAATTGCTGAAATCTGATCAAATTTCCCTCGAAACTTGTGTGTAGGTGCCGGTCTCGTCGACGATTTTACCAAATCTGGAAAAATCATTATACTGTTGCCAAATCTAGGGTAACATATACCTGTCATATCTGGATTAACTTCTTGTCAGAAGGCGAAGTGACTGGCCCTCCGTCTCTTTTCAAACTCGGCTACGTGGCACGGGGAATCATCGCCTTGCTGCAATGTCACATTGCATCCTCGGAAGCAAAATGCTGGCGTGAACCTCCTCAACGCTCAAAACTTCGCAAGCGTCCTGTGACTTGCGCAACATAAACTTATACTTAGAACCTTTTTTTTTTTTTTTTTACCTGCCGGTGTAGACTCATTACCGGTGCGATGCCTCCTTTCAACTACACTGGACATCTGCACTTAGTGCGATGTCTCCTTTCAACTAGACTGGACATCTGCACTTTCATACACTGTCTGAGTTAGGGCTGGGAGGTGGAGTGGCTATCACTATAAAGCTTAAGCCTACTGCCATTAATCAAAGTGGGAAGAAGCTCCCCGTTCAGTTTGCTGAGCTGAACGGCACCTCCTTCTGTAACTTGTTGTATCTGATATGGCCCCAACCAATGCGTCTTGAACTTCCTTGGAAACTTAATAAACTTACTGTCATAGAGGAGCACTAGGTCTCCTGTGTTGACACTGAGAGGGGGGGTGAATTAGTGTGAAGCCAAATTTTAGCTTATCATGGTTAGCTACCAATTCATCAATCCATTACTCTACCATAATCATTTCATAAACATCATTCACATAGCATAAGCATTTAGATCATCAGAAACCATAACACAACAGAACACAACACAGTATAGATTTGTAATCTTTTTATATTATTTTGGTCCGACTACAACCGTTAGGCAAAATCAACACCTACTGATACATAGAGCTCCTGCTCTATATCCAGGACCCTGCCTGGTTTTCTTAGACCCTGCTAAGAAGGGTTTGAGGTATCCTAACCTCAAAAAACAAGTCAAGCTTGCATTTACATTAAAGCTCACTGTTACATTACTTCATTACTTGTCTCTTCAATCTGCTGCTGGTCAATACTGCTGATTAACACTGCTGCAACACACCTGCTCTTCAAAACTGCCAAGTTATCAAGGACTGCTCATCTCTGCTGTTGCTGGAACACTGCTGATTACCACTTGCTCATAAATCATATCAGGAATCCTGCTAGTCACTGTCAACTGCTGCAAGGATCTGCTCTCGTGCATTATTCTGTCAGGCACATCATTCTGATCATCATGCTGCTGTCAGCATCATTCCATAATCTGCTCTTATTCATTCTGTCATTAGAATAGCTCAGTCTCACATTATGTTTCATAAGCTAGGGCTGCCATCTTTGTCATCAATCAAATGTTCAAGCACTGCTGCTATTGATCTGTTGCTTATCCCAAAAGATCTGTTCCTTTTGCTCATATATTCCTGCTCTCTTATCAGTCAACCATGTCACTGCTTTCCTATATCACTGTCAAGTTAATCTTTAATTTGATTATCTTCAAATTCAGTCAACCTTGTATTGCTGTAGCTTCTCTTGCAAAGACTGACTTGTAACTAAATTCTCTTCTGCTGGTCAATTTCTGAGCTAAAAACCTTTGCTGTACATACTTGTCACTCAGCTCATCCATATATACTTCTTATGTCAATTCTGTTGCTGTTGAGTAGTATTTTTACCACACAATGTATAATCCTTTATTGGTGAAACATCAAGCCTCTTCAACAGAGAACACACATATACTTGATTGCTTCTTGACTGCTGGTTGAGATACCCAAATATATCACAGAAAGATAAGCTACTATACCTCAGTCCTGAGATCCTTAGCTGCTGCTCAAAAGATACATAGACTCAGCTTATGAATTGCAGACTACTAGCTGTTGTAAAATATTCACACAAAAATAAGCTACCAGTTCATCCATTTAGTGATCATAGACTGCTGTTTAAAGAATGGATCCTTATCATCAAAAAACCTGCAGCTGCTCATCAACTTCTTGTTCATTACTCATCATCTTCTTCACAAGAAACTGTCAATCATTAAGCTTTGCTCTGCTCTTATGATGTTCATGTCAGTCTATCAGAAGTCTGTTCTCATTAATACAGCTGCTTAAGGATAGTCACATAGATCCTTCAAGTTGGAATATGAAAGATAAAGAAAGGAGCCTTCATGATGTATGACTTCCTGTAGAATCGGTTTCATGATCCTTTACTAAGGCTGCCACAGTCCTCTGTTTGCATGAGATTCAGGATAACACAGTGCCTCTTTCACCACATTCCTTTAACTCCACTGATTCACTGTTTGACAAAAAAACTGTCCTGTGAATTTCTAATCACGCATATTCAAGCAGATCAAACAAAGGAGCTAGAATTCATCCCGTTGGCGCGTAAATGAAATGGATGCAGTGAAGACTGGCTGCCCTGGAAAGTGGAAACCATACCCAGGCTCTCCCAAGAAAAAAACGTTGGAAAAGATAAATGGGAAAGAGAACGATTATTCAGATTCTACGGTGCCCATAAATATAATTTAATGTGAGGCATGCAATCAGTTACATTTATACCCCATCCATAAAACAATTTGGCATTTCAATGTAAGGCTTCTGCCATTACAATCAGTTGCAACCGTAAACAGTCATTGCCGATGGTCACCTTCATTAACAACTTCTTCCAGTTGAAGACTACCTTTCGTGGACCTTTTATATATATATATATATATAATTTTTTTTGTGTGGCAATGCAAACTTCGGGTGCCCAAACTCTGTCAACTGTGGAAACCCTCGGATCTGCTGCAAAAAAAAATTTCTTTAGTCAGGCTGCGAGCTGCTCAGAAAATTTCCAAAAAAAAACGGGCTGTTCCAAAGAATTTCCACTGCTCCTGTGGATCTCACTACTGCCACGTAAAATTTCCACAAACTCCCAGCAAATACTGCGGCTTCCTCAGAGAATACTCCCCCGAAAAATTCACTCCTAAAGTGGCAACGTGAGGGCCTATAAATACTGTTTTTTTTTTCTTAAAATGCTGAGCCGACTTTTAATTGTATTATTTTTTAATGGAGCCGGCTTCTAATATGGTTTTGTTGGGCCGACTTGCCCTCCTTTTTGCTTGAGCCGACCTCTTAAAATAAACATTTGAGGCCGACGTTGTATTAAAAACATTTGAGGCCGACTTCATATAAAATTTTTGAGCTGACATTTTGCTTGTTTGGGGAATGCTTCACATCAAGTTTCTGTCCATACTTTAGCTGCTGGAGATGCTAAATTGATTAAGTCCACAACTTTGGATCACTATAATTACCAGGTTTGTGTATTGCAACTTTACAGCTTCCCATATATTTAGTCAATTTTCAACAAGCCACCCTCTCAACATGGATGCCATCCCTTGCCCAATGCATTGGAAGTCTTCATTTAACAACATAATGATGTCAAGTATCTATACGCATGCCTTCATATTCCATTGCCTACCACTTGGTAATCTCTAGAACTTTGCATTGAGATGTACTCAAATTCTGGTCTAGTTTATTGCAGTCTACTGAGGTAGTAATGAATGTGCACAATGATCTCAGTGATCGCTAAAGCCATCATCCAGCTTGCGGGAATGGGTGCAAGTGTCCCACACACATTTCAAAGGCTTCTACATCTTTGAAGCTTCATCTTCAACAAATGACCACATAATGGGTCATTTGTACCTATCATGGACCCAATCTATTAAGACGGCTTCCTTAAAAGAGGGTTAGTCACTTACATCCATAAGAAAACCATCACAAGAGTAAAGACCTCAGATGTGAACCCAAGGTCCAACACACCGCCATAATTGTGGGTACCAATACTCAAGTCTCCATATCATCAAGCTTGTCCACTGCAAGGGATTGGTGGCATCAATGACAACTGAAAGGGCCATGCAAGTCACATGTTGACATCAATGACAAATCAATCAACATCCTGTCTGAAAAATCTTGCTCTTGATGTGCCTGTCATGCCAAGCTTTTTCTCGTGTCTTCTGCACTTTCTAATGGAATCCTGCGATGAATCTGTCTTCCTCTAAGGCAAGCAACTGCGCTAGTCTTTCATTCATCGTGTCTGTATCAGCCATCCCGGTAATTTGAGCAATTCTTAAACTGGGAATAATATATTCCATAGGCATAACAGCCTCTTGTCCATACACCAAGCTGAAAGGTGTGTGTCCTGTAAGTTTCTTGCATGTAGTCCTATAAGCCCATAATACAGCATTAACCCTGAGGTCTCAATCATTTCTTTGGCTGTTATAGATCTTAGTAAGAGCATTTTCTAGAATCTTGTTAAAGGCCTCCACCGTACCATTAGCTTGTGGGTGGTAGGGAGTGCTCTTATGGTGCTGTATCTGGAATTCCTGCGTCAAGGCCTCAACAGTGCGGTTCAAAAAATGTGTGCCTTGATCGCTCATCAAAATTACTGGACATCCAAATCTACTTATGATGTTTTCAAAAATGAACTGTGCAGCTGTAGTAGCATCACAATTCCTTACTGCTTTGGCCTTTGCCCACCTGGTGAGGTATTCTGTTCCTGTGATGATGTATCTCGCACCAGTTCGTTTTCTTGGTGGGTTGATAGGACCCACAAAATCTATAGCCCACTTGTCAAATGCCCGTAGCGTAATCTGTGGTCGAAGCGGCATTTCATCTCTCCGCGAAGGTTTTCCTACCCTCTGGCAGATATCGCAGCATCTGCAAAACTCCTTAGCGTCTTTATGTAAAGTAGGCCACCATAATCCTGCGGCTAGGATTTTCTGAGCAGTCGGCTTTCCTGCGAAATGACCTCCTGCGGCACCTGAGTGTGCCTCTCTGATAATGGCCTCTTTCTCATGCGGCATAACGCATCTGCGCAAGACTTCATCTGGACCTAACTTGTATAACTGCCTTGCGATCAATGTGAAGTCTGCTGCTTTAACAACTAGCTGTTTCTTTTGTTGCTTAGTAAACTCAACCGGTGCCCACCTTGTAGTGAGAAAGTGAATAATATCAGCGTAGTACTCGTCTGCGATCTGGATAGAAAACAAATGCGCATCTGGCAAATTATCTTCTAAGTTACTGGGTTCTTCTCCTGAATCTATCCGCGACAGATGATCAGGTCTGGCATTTAATCTCCTTGGTTTTACAATAATTTCAAAATCATACTCCTGAAATAGGAGTAAACATCTGCAGATCCTTCGCCCTGACACTGGCTTATTGACCAAATACTTCAAAGCGGAATGGTCAGTGAACATCTTGAATGGGGCACCCAATAGGTAGTGCCTAAACTTCTGTAGAGCATACACCATAGCTAATCCTTCTCTCTCTGTAGTGGTGTAGTTCTTTTCTGCGGTAGATAGCTTTCTGCTTGAGTATGCGATAGGGTGATCGATAACCCCTTCTCCTGGCTGGGTTAAGACGATCCCCAGTGCGATGCCAGATGCATCCACATGTACATGAAATGGCTTGCTCCAGTCTGGGAATACCAAGATGGGTGCTGTAACCATCTTCTCTTTAAGTGTGTCTAGACTTTTCTGGCATTCCTCATTCCATAGGAATTTCACGTCTTTATTTAACAGCTTTTCCATCGGTGCTGTGATCTTTGCATAACCCTTGATGAATTTTCTATAGTACCCGGTATAACCAAGCACTGTCCTCAATTGCTTGACTGAGTTGGGTGCTGGAAGATTGTAATATCGCAAATCCCGATATTTTCTATTTCTAAACAAATATGCTGTTACAACTGGGCATGCGAACTGCCATGCAAAAATCCCTATTTTATAGGAAAAATTAGGGTTAGGGTTTGTGAGATAGAATGAACATTTACCATTGATAAGCCGGCTGGACTGCTCCCGAGAAAGTATGCAAGCACTGAGAACTAGATCGGAGATGAACTGATCTCCTCTGCTTCCAGTGAACCCCTAGCAGTAAGACGCCCAGTCAGAAAAGGATGACGCCCTCAGGGAAGGAGGTGTCCGATGGAACTGCGGATTTGCAGGGCTGATAGCCTTTCCGTGTCGGAGAGAATGCCTGGTGCATGCAGAACTTCTGAGACCTCTAGGCAGGATAGCGACTTGCTTCAGAGGGACAGCTGCTTACGCCCCTGGGATCCCGAAACTGCTGATAACTGTTTCGGATGAGCATGGACAGATCTGATAATCATCGGGTATCGGAGTATGAAGCTGATAATGAGAATGGTGCCTGAGTTTCGGAGGGAAATTGAGATCTGGAGGCCCAGCAGCTGATTAGGGCTTTCTGGCTGAAAACCCCCCCTTACGGCTGCACACGTGTCCCTTCAACGATCTATACCATGTACTAGATAACTGATGAATGAATGAATAACAAGTGGTGAACCTGTCTGGCTTACCCTGAATAAGACTAGGACAGATGTTTCACTGCCGAAATCCTGTTAGCTGAAGACTCCGTCTCCAACCCCAACTGCTGTGCTGCACGCTGTGTTACTATCCAAGAGCTCCCAAAATAATCATAATAAAAAATGAAGTCTCCTCTCGCTTTATCCTCTATTTATAAAGTTCAACTGTGCAAAACCTAATCTTTGACCTAATTAGGTCACTTTATCTTCTAATTTGCCGTTGACTTGCATGCATGCGGATGGAGACTTAAAGAGTGCATGCATCATTAAATAATGCTTGGATGGCATGCACGAAGGTGGCCTTTGGCCCCGGTGGCCCTTCTTGACCAAATGATGATGCCCTAGATCTTCTATGGATGGCATCAGTCCTTAGTTGATTCCCTAGCTGTCAGTAACCGCTCGAACCCACAGGAATCACATAGGTTAGCGGTTTTGGGCCTCAAGGCCTAATTGGAAGAGGACATTACAATCCTCCCCACTCGCGATTGCTTGTCCTCAAGCAACTTCAAATTGGAATGCTGCAATACCTGTTCACCTTTCGAGGTGGCATCCTCTGGCGGTAGTTCTTTCCATTGAACTAAGTATTCCCTGATTACTCTGTTCCTGAGCTTCCTCTCTCTAGTCTGTATGATCCATTCGGGAATCAGTATCAGCAGTCCTTCATCATCTAAAGGGCGCAATTCGGTGGATGGAGCAATGTGTTGCCCAAGGGTCTTCTTCAGACTAGATACATGGAACACATTGTGAATTTTGCTTTCCTGGGGAAGTTCTAGTTCATATGCCACCTCTCCCACCTTCCGAATTATTTTGTAGGGTCCATAGAAGCGGGGTTTTAAATTCTCTGCTCCTTTCTTTTTAAGTGAAGACTGTCTGTAAGGCTGGAGCCTTAAGTAAACTAAATCCCCTACCTCAAAGCTCCGCTCAATCTTGTGTTTGTCGGCATACATCTTCTGTTGATTCTGGGCTGTTTGTAAATTCTCTTTCAATACTTTCAGGATGTCCTGACTGTCTTGTATCCAATCCTTAGCCTTAGGAGCCCTACTGTCCCCAAATGCCAAATCTGCATAGTCCAAGGCCTCATAACCATATAATGCCTTAAAAGGAGTCATCCTAATAGACCTGTGATAAGTAGTGTTGTAGCAATACTCCCCTAGGTGTAGCCATTTGATCCAGGTTTGCTGCTGCCATGCTACATAGTTCCTTAGATATCCTTCGATCCACTTGTTGACTATTTCTGTTTGCCCGTCACTCTGGGGGTGATAACTCGTACTAGTAACCAGTTCGGTCCCCACCAATTTGAACAGTTCCTGCCAGAAGGCACCTGTGAATCTGCTATCCCGATCACTGACAATGGTCTTAGGTAACCCGTGTAACCTGAAGACCTCCTTGAAGAATAACTCAGCTACTTGAGCTACCGAGTAGTCTGATGATATCGAGAAGAAATGTGCAAACTCGGCCAGTCTGTCAACTACTACATATAAACAATCTCGCCCTTGGACCTTGGGCAAGCTTGTAATAAAGTCCATGGAGATGCTTTCCCACTTCTATTCTTGAATCGGTAGTGGCTGGAGTAACCCTGCTGGATGGGTGTTCTCAATCTTGTTCTTTTGACAAATGCTACATTCCCGGACATGCTGCATAATCCCCCCCTTGAGGCCCTTCCATGAGAACCTCTCTTTGATCTGCCTGTAGGTCTTGAAGAACCCTTGATGCCCTGATAAAGGAGAATCGTGGGCTGCCTGAATGATCTTTTTCCTCAATGTGGATTCTGGAACGAGGTATATCCTGTCTTTGTAGTAGATGATGTCATCCACGATCCTGTACCTGTCATCTTGAATTTGCCCATCCAATAATTCGCAAGCGAATTTATTTTTGGAGTATTCCACTAAGAGAAGTGCCCTCCAATCTGTGGATATACTACTGAGAGATAATGGGGCTGGACGCCTGGATAATGCATCAACTACTACATTAGTCTTACCTTTTACATACTCGATCTCGAAATCGTAGGCTTGTACTTTGCTGACCCATTTCTGCTGTCGCTCATTCAGTTCCTTCTGCTCCAGGAAATACTTGAGGCTATTATGATCGGTTTTGATTTTGAACTTACTGCCCACCAGGTACTGTCTGAATTTTGTGAGAGCATGCAAGATGGCTAGCATCTCTTTGTCATATATGGAGTAATGGCGCTCGTAGTTCTTCAGTTTACGGCTCTCAAATGCAATAGTGTGATGATTCTGCATCAACACTGCTCCTAACCCTTCCCTTGAGGCATCACATTCTACTACAAATGGTTGTGAGAAGTCTGGTAATGCTAGAACTGGACAAGAACTCATAATAACCTTCATCTCCTCGAAAGTTTTCTGTGCTAAGGCTG
>LPNX010020399.1:70976-82327 GCA_001517045.1 Pseudotsuga menziesii | reverse complement strand
GGGATGTCCTGGTCCCTTACCCTGATCTGATGGTATCCCGAACGAAGATCGATCTTGGAGAAGTACTGAGCTCCCCGAAGCTCATTCATGAGTTCGTCAATTCTAGGAATGGGATACCTGTTCTTAATGGTCTTTTTGTTGAGTGCTCGATAATCGATGCACATACGCAGCGTACCATCCTTCTTCTTAACCAGAACTACTGAAGACGCAAAGGGGCTAGAACTGGGCCGTATATAACCAAGCTCCAGTAATTCTTTTATGGGTTTCTCAATCTCATCCTTGTACGTTTTGGGATGCCTGTAAGGAGTGGTGATGACTGCTTGTGTTCCCTCCTCTAGCTCGATGATGTGTTCAAAACCTCAGTCTGGTGGTCTGCCTGATGGAAGGTCCCGAAAAACCTTTTCATGTTTCTGTAGCAAGGCTTGAATGTCACTTGGGTGTTGTGTGCTGGTCTCTGGGGGTTTCCTGAAGGTGACCAAACATTCCGCAACCCATTCTATATCATCTTGTCGGAGAACTGCCTCTATTCTCTGTGACGAGACCGGTTTTGGGGGATAAGTGTTCATGCCCCTCAAAACTACTCGTTTGCCGTCTGGCCCCTGGAACTCCATTTCCATTGCCCTGTAGTCTGTAGTGTATTTCCCTATAGAATAAAGCCACTGAACACCCAATACCACATGAGTATCTACTACATCCACTACATAGAAAGAGTCTGTCATCTAATAATTACCTAAGGCAACATTCAATTTTGGGATCCACTAGTTGCACTCCATGCTGGAGTTCCCGGCTACTGCTACAGTGAATCCTTCAAACTTCTCGGTCTGAATACCTCTCTTGGCTACCCAAGCGGAGTCAATGAAATTGTGGGTGGCTCCCCCATCAATCAATACCCCTACTCTGTGACCCTGTACTACTCCCCTGAGCCTGAGAGTATGGAATCTTGGTACTCCAGATAATGTAGCAATGACTCCCTCTGGTGTATCACCCTGGTGTGATTCCTCTTCTGTGGCCTCCTCCTCATAGTCGTCCTCATCACTGTCTGAATACACCTCAATGTAGTGTGCTTTCGCCTTCCCTGCACACCTGTGTCCTGGTACCCATGGTTCTTGGTAGGTGAAGCACAGCTTCTTCCTTCTCAAATCTTTCCTAGTGTCCTCATCTAACCAGGTTTTCTTGGGCACATCCTGCTGGAAAGGTTTCCTGTCCTTGTCCCTAACAGGAAAATTAGTTTTAAGAGGAAATTTGTTTTTGGGCACTGAATCTTGAAGATCCCTTACCCTGCTAATAGCATCCTGCAGAGTGAGGGGTTTGTAGGCTTTCACCCATCCCCGTAGTGGCTTTATGAGGGCCTCAGTGAATAACATAGTCAATCTGCTCTCTGACACATCTGTTACCATAACGGCTAGCCTCTGAAATTCTGAAATGAAGGCTTCTGCATTACCAGTCTGCTTGAGTTGAGCCAACTCTCTGAAATGGCTCTCTAGATCTTTCCTATCAAACCTCTCTATGAGTTTCTGAGTGAACTCACCGTAAGAATTTATGGTGTTGTGACCCAATGTCACCAATCCGTGGTACCACCATTCGTGAGCTTCTCCGTCTAGGTGAAGTGTAGCCAACTTAATGGCGTCTGTCTTTGTCATGGGGTTGAGTTGGAAATAGGTATCCAACTTTTGGACCCATGTTCTCGCTGATCCTCCGTGAGTCCCATTAAAGTTTGGGATGGTTAACCTGCCCAAGGTCTTTTGCAGCTCATAATTGTGATTGAAACCCTTGTTGAAATTCTTGGGCCTGTTCCTACTCTTCATGTTGCAGAAATCTGAGAAAGACATGGCAGCATGAAACTCATCCCCTAAGTCTCTGTACTCCTGCAAATAAGCCCCAAAAGGCTCGCTAGGTTCTACCTGCATGACCGGGCCCCCTACTCTATCTGCCAAGAAGTGAGGCATGGTAGGCCTGATAGAAGGTCTGCTGTATATGTGCGGAGTGTTCTGGATGTTAGTGTACGCCATCTTTCCACTGCTGCTTGAAGATCCCCGATCTACCGGTGAGGGAGGTGTATTGTTGATACCTGTTTCCGGTTTCGCTGATAGTCTGTTGATTCCATTGAGGACTTCTTTTTGTCCTTTGGCTAAGTCTTGCAATGCAGAGACCAAGTTGTGAAACTCCATCCGATCCTCCTCTTCTCTCGTTCCTTTTCCCCTATCTGAATGTATACCTGTTTGTTCCATGTTTGAATTGGTATCTTCCAGTTGGATATCTTCAAATTCTTCGGTGTATCTACCCTTCCTCCTCCTATAGGTTACAAAATGATCTCCTTCTGTATTCATCTACTTTTCATCTCTTAAGCCCACAGCTGGCCAAGAAAACAGCTTTGATACCACTGTAATATCCCAAATCCCGATATTTTCTATTTCTAAACAAATATGCTGATACGACTGGGCATGCGAACTGCCATGCAAAAATCCCTATTTTATAGGAAAAATTAGGGTTAGGGTTTGTGAGATAGAATGAACACTTACCACTGATAAGCCGGTTGGACTGCTCTGGAGAAAGTATGCAAGCACTGAGAACTGGATCGGAGATGAACTGATCTCCTCTGCTTCCGGTGAACCCCCAGCAGCAAGACGCCCAGTCAGAAAAGGATGACGCCCTCAGGGAAGGAGGTGTCCGATGGAACTGCGGATTTGCAGGGCTGATAGCCTTTCCGTGCCGGAGAGAATGCTTGGTGCATGTGGAACTTCTGAGACCTCTAGGCAAGATAGCGGCTTGCTTCAGAGGGACAGCTGCTCACGCCCCTGGGATCCTGAAACTGCTGATAACTGCTTCGGATGAGCACGGACGGATCTGATAATCACCGGGTACCGGAGTATGAAGCTGATAATGAGAATGGTGCCTGAGTTTCGGAGGGAAACTGAGATCTGGAGGCCCAGCAACTGATTAGGGCTTTCTGGCTGAAAACCCCCCCTTACGGCTGCACACGTGTCCCTGCAACGATCTATACCATGTACTAGATAACTGATGAATGAATGAATAACAAGTGGTGAACCTGTCTGGCTTACCCTGAATAAGACTAGGACAGATGTTTCACAGCCGAAATCTTGTTAGCTGAAGACTCCGTCTCCAACCCCAACTGCTGTGCTGCTATCCAAGAGCTCCCAAAATAATCATAATCAAAAGTGAAGTCTCCTCTCGCTTTATCCTCTATTTATAAAGTTCAACTATGCAAAACCTAATCTTTGACCTAATTAGGTCACTTTATCTTCTAATTTGTCGTTGACTTGCATGCATGCGGATGGAGACTTAAAGAGTGCATGCATCATTAAATAATGCTTGGATGGCATGCACGAAGGTGGCCTTTGGCCTCGGTGGCCCTTCTTGACCAAATGATGATGCCCTAGATCTTCTATGGATGGCATCAGTGCTTAGCTGATTCCCTAGCTGTCAGTAACCGCTTGAACCCACAGGAATCACATAGTTTAGCGGTTTTGGGCCTCAAGGCCTAATTGGAAGAGGACATTACAAAGATTTACAATGATGGCAATCTTTGCAGGATCTACCATCAAGCCTTGTCTGCAAACAATATGACCCAACAAAATACCAAATGGCGCACAGAATATACATTTCTTCAAGTTAAGGAAACCTGATACTGCCTACATTTCTCTAACATGAGCCTTAAATCTCCTATATGCTTGTCGATTAATCCAAATACAGTCCAATCATCAAAATAGACTTCTAAGAATTTATGGATGTATTCTTTAAATACAGCAACTACTACTCTGGAAAAAATAGCTGGTGCATTTTTAAGACCAAAGGGCATTACTGTATACTGGAATGAGCCCCATTCTGTCGCAAAAGTGGCCTTATATCGATCCTCTGGATGGATTTTGATCTGGTGATAGCCTGAAAAGCCATCAGTGAAGGAGTAGACCTCCTGTCCTCCCACATTATCTAAGACTTCATCAGTGAAAGGTGTCGGAAATGGGTCATGAAGCGATGCATCGTTGAGTTTGCCCAAATCGACACAGATCCTGATGTCTCCTTTGGTTTTCTTTTCCTGTACGACCATGAGACTAACCCACTCGCTCTCTTCGACTGGCTCAATGATACCCGCTGCTAGCATCTTATCGATCTCATCTTTAACCTTTTCTTTATACCGAGGATTTAATCTGTATGGATGCTGCTTAACTGGCCTAGCATCCTCTTTCAATGGTATCCTCATTACTCCCAAATCTCCTACTATTCCCTTCATCTCTGTGAACTTAGTGGGAAATAAGTCCTGATAGTCATGGAGCAGATCTGCAATGTGTCCTACCGTTTCATCATCCCAATAGTCTCCAATAGAGGCAAACTTTGGTGCTGTTTCTGTGCCAATATTGATCTTCTTAATCTTGATAGGCTCTGCTATAGCTGGAATCTCTAGCTTTGATGCATCAACACCGCGAGTCCCTTCTGACTCCGGAATGTTGATACTGCGAGGGTTCTCATCCTCATCATCTGGTTCTGCTGCGAAGTTATAACACTCGAGCGCATCTTCTAACTGGATGGCCCACTCGGGCTGAGTATGCACTGATAGGGTATAGTCCTCAAATATCTTAATCTTTATAACGTCTAAAGCCTGATCAATGCTTGGATACTCAGATTCAAAAGCGAAAGTGAGTTCAAAGCTGTCTACCATAAGTGGCCATGTAATGGTTCCTCTGCGCAACTCGGTCTCAGTGTACCAGTTCTTTGGGATTTGGTCTAAAGTGTGAATGAATAGGTGAACCCATTCATCCTCGGGAATATCTGACCAATTCTGTTCACACATCTTAATATGTGACCTGGGGTCACTTTCTCCTGTATATTTTTGCTGAAGACACTCCTTGTCATTAGAAAATCTGATCGCCATCAATCTCTTAAGATCATCCCATGATGCGATATTTTCTCTATGTGCATGCCACTATCTTGCAGGTGTGGCTCTTACTGCAAGGTTAATAACTGACATCCTCTGCTCATGAGGAATTTCTTGTTCAAACTGCTGTAAAAAGTCGTTGACGTCTGCTAAGCCATCAAACGACGGAACATCCTTAAGCTTCGCTCCTATCCATCGCAGTGACTTAGTGATAAACGCACATCTGCGAGCTGAGACTTCATAAAGTCTGTTCTGCCAGTTTTCTAGACCAACCTCCGAATCCGATGCACATGAGCTGTCGCATCGCCAACTGATATTTCCTTCTGCGGTCGGATTGATGTAATCACTCTGATTGGTGGTCATCTGATAGAGGCTCTCCATATTACGCGCCTCATCCTCTACTCGGATAGGTTCAACATATCTAGGACCTTGAAAAGGATCCAACAGTGCAATGACTCAGATCTGTGTATCCTCAAAGGTCATTTGTCTTTTCTTTAAGTCGATAACAACCATGTTATCGATTGCCCAATCAATTCCTAATAAAGCTGGGTATGGTCTACTATCGCCAATGATTTCTATGACTTCGAAGTCTGCAAAGCTGCGAACTCCGTCAATGTCAACTGGTCCTTGTGGTAATCGACCCAGTGGCGATACCCTCTGTTGATTGGCTAGTCGCAGATGAATAGGTGATCTAGCTAACTTAGGGCTACCCATCTGTTCCCATGTCTGCTTAGTCAGAACATTTACCTCTGATCCTAAATCTAGGATTACCTCATCCATTTCAAATTCTCCAACTTGGGCTGTGAGGCGCATCTCTCTTCCTGTTCTTGTATGTCCCATAATATTATGAACAGGACGCTGCGCACTGCTCACGAAAGAAGACGGCTGACACTGATCTATGATGTGCTGAAGCTCTCCGATAGCTTTCTCATTTCTGACGAGTTTCAAGCAACTCCGCAGGAAGGATTGTACACTTCCTGTCGACTCATCCTCTTCGCACCTTCCCGATGTGGTAGCCTGCGATATCTGCACAGGGCTCACGCCACAAGGTGTTTGCTGCGGTACGCCCCTGCACGGCAGTACATGCGATCCTGAGGGTGTAGGGTAATTAAAGAAAGTTTTAGCTTCCTGAAATGTTTCTTTATTCTTCTGTAGGTCAAGTGGTGTTGATTTATTAGTAGCTTTGCGCACCCACTCCGGACCTGTATTCTTCTCGGCATCCTGCGATGTCCTACTAGTAGAAGCACCGCTGCGAGTCACAATATTGACTCTTGGTTCTGGTTCCTTCTGCTCAGCAGCAATAAGCTGAATGTTCTGGTGTACTGCTGGCTTAGGTTCCCTGATCTTGGCTATCAAGACAGGACATTCTTCTATAGGGTGATCATAGGATTCGCAATAATTACATGTCGTGGTAGGGTACTGACAATCCCTAGCATAATGTCCTACGACTCCACAATTGTAACAAGTAATCGGTCCACGACCTCGGCCAAAGCCTTCACCACGGCCAAAGCCTCCTCCACGGCCTCGTCCTCTGAATTCTCCACCACGGCCATCACGAGTCGGTTCATGCTGTGGTCCTGCTGCTGGACCTGGTGTCTCTGATTGGACTCTGTATAAGTCATGCTTTCTTTCTATCATGAGATCGTAGGCTCTGCAATTGTTTTCATCGTGTCCGACTGACTTACAGAAGTTACAGTATAAGTTCTTGGGGGTCTGTACATACTTCTAAAGTAAAGGGCATTCCTAAGGTCTATGTCCTCTTATTCTGCAGAGTTCACACCACGGCCCTTGGTTCTGTATTAAGGGGTTAGGAGCCCCACTTGCTAAATATTCAACAAATACTGGACAGTTATCTTTCGTATGGCCCTGTCCTTTACACTTTGTGCACCATAGTTCTTGTGCAATCTCTTTCCCTTTCTTAATCTCATGGATCTGTAAGGTGAGATTAGGTAACTGGTTTTGTAAGCTTGTCATACCAGTACTAGTCTCAGCTAGAGGTGAAGCCTCTAGTTTCATTGCCATCTCCAACACGTCATCCTGCGTATGGAGTTTCTGCTGCATTAGTGGTAGTCTAATGTGAGGGAGCAGCGCTGCGATAAACCATTCCTTATGCTGCTCCGGCGCAAACTCAAAGCTAACTTGGGCTATGAGAGCTTTGAATTTCTGATCAAAGTCCCATACTGACTCTGAGGGTAACTGTTTAATGTCTTTGAGCTCTGTGATGCACTGTGACTCAGACTTAGGTTTCGTAAATTCTTTGATCATGGCGGTCCTGACCTGTACAAGTGTTCTGGGCTGCGCTGTGGTATACTTCATACACCATGTTAAGGCTCTGTCTCTAAGTGTAGTGGCCAACTGAACAAGTTTAGTATTATCATCTTGGATCCCTTTAATGGTCCATATGGCTTCACATAGAAACCAATGCTGCTCTGGGTCTTCTGCCCCTGTACCCTTAAAGGTAGGTAACTTCATGTCATCCCCCATTCTGTTTCTACGTGGTGGATGTTGATTTGCTGCGTTACTACCACTCGGCGGTGTAGATGTAGGTGATGTAGCGGTAGTATGTACTGTATGTGAACTACTAGATGTAGTTCCTGCGGGATTATTCTGAGTCCCAGTTGCTTTCTGTGGGGTATAAGGGTGGTAAGGGATACGCCCTTCAGTTCTTTCTATATTACTGTGACTCTGTTCTCTAGTATGGTCTGAACTATTTTCAAAGACAGAAGATCTGAAATCTACTTTATACTTCTTACCACTACGTGTACAACCAATGTCATCAAAATCACTCTCAAACTCTTGTGACATTACATTTTCTTAGCTTATTGGTCTGAGAATATATCCATTACTCCTTTTTCATGTAATAACACCTTAATGGACAAATTTAAAGAGTTCAAGTACTTACCGCGATATTCTTCAAAGAAGTACTTCTCGGCTTTGCTGAAGTTTTTTCTTTGATCAACTGCAAACTCTGTGATGAAGCCTTCTAGCACACTCGCAAGCCAGAAGTCTACTGCCCGTGAAATGGGATTATCTACGCTCCTTACGGTCTGAATCAGCTTCGGTGTCCAGACAATGTGCCTTTTCTTCTTGAATATATTCTTATCAGTTAACTTTGATAACCAGTTGTATAGCTCGTTTGCGTAGGTCACAAAAAATATCTCATGCAGGGCTGTGAAGATATGTTTTTGTAACCAGTCCTCTGTACTCAACGTAGGACTCTTGTTTTCTGTCGCAGCGAATTCTTTTTCTTTAGACCTGTTGCCCACCTATTTCGACCAGGTGGCAACTCCATGTACATGAGGATGTACATAATTGTACCTTGGAAAAATCTGAGGATTTTTCACTTCTGCAGGGCAATTGCCCCTTTGTAAAACGAAATGTCCGCTCCCCTGCGTGGGAAAATTAATGTAATTTTATGTGCTAGTGTGGGTCATACGATACGGATGCCACACCATGGAACGGGTTGTTAGGGAAGTCCCCTCATCGAGTGTTTTTCCCTTTCCAATTGACCTTGTTGTGTAAACGAGTTTAATCGGTTTGGTTTTCACTCAAAATCCTCCAAAGTGGTGACGGGCGTTCTACCAGTCAATTCCATGAGGTGGCTAAGGCTTCAAAGTGTGATTCATGACCATGCTAGGCATTTGTAGTTTCGTTGTGTTGTTATATTTTATTTATTTTTGTCTAGTTAATTAATTTCATCCCCTGGTGATTAATTAACTCAGTCGTTGATGTAATAATGTAATTGCTCAAGCATGGCATTTTGTAATAGGGGCTATGAATGCAAAGTTAATTGCTATGAAACCCTCTAAGCCACTGCTTCGAGTCTCATGTCATTCTGATGAGTGGTTGAGGAGATAGACCATTTTTGTCTAAGCAAGGTCTATTTTTCCTAGGGAATTAATTAATTTCCCTAAGCCAAAAATTCATATTATTTGATTTTGAAGGAAAAATCAAATAATGCCATGGTAATTTTGTTTGGGGGTTGCCAAGCCTAGGAAAATTTATTTCAAATTTTTCCGCCCCCCATGGTCAAAATATGTCTGAAGATCTCCTAAGTGGGGCCTCCCTCTTGTCTTAATAAAAGATAAAAAATAAAAAGATTAAAAAATGAAAGATCAAGAATTAAAAAATTAAAAAAAAATTAAACATTAGATTAAAAATTAAAATTAAAGTAAAAGATTAAATATATAAAATAAATAAATAAAGATAAAAAAGATAAAATTTAAAAAAGATTTAAAATAAATAAAAGAATAAAAAGATAGAAATTTTAAAAATAAAAGAATAAAAATATAAAATAAAAAAGATAAAAATTTAAAAAAGATTTAAAATAAATGAAAGAATAAAAAGATAGAAATTATAAAAAGTAAAAGATAAAATAAAAAAATAAAAAAATTAAAAATTAAAAATTAAAAAATCAAAAATTAAAAATTAAATAGAAAATAGAAAATAGAAAATAAAAGATTAAAAAATAAAAAAATATATAAGATTAAAACTTGAAAATAAAAGATTAAAAGATTTAAAAGTAAAAAGATAAAAATAAAAAGTAAAAGATTAAAAGATTTAAAAGATTTAAAAGTAAAAAGATAAAAATAAAAAGTAAAAAATTAAAAAAATTAAAGATAAAATTAAAAATTGAGTCAATGGAGAGGGCCCACTCTATTTTGATTTTTCCATTTACCTAAAAGCTCATCTAAGGGTGAGTTTTAAATCAGAAACCTAGATCTAAAGATGGAGAATACTTGGACATGGATTAAACATTATGGCCTTTGATTAAAAATTAATCCAAGGGTGTGGATTAATTGAGAAAAATAAAAAATCAAATACCTAGATCTATAGTGGGTGAGATTAAACCCTAAATCTATATCTAATCTCAACCATTTATCTTCAAGAGATTTGGGATTGCCTCAACTATTTAGTGAGGGTCTCACTCCCTCATTAATCACAATTATTCATGCTATTGTTATGCTGCCGGAAAATTCTTCTTCTTACTCTCATATTCTTGTTACCTTGTATTGAAGATTTGCCCAAGCTGGGCTATTTTAAATAAAAATTCTTTGGAGGGATACTATGCTACAAACTTTTTATGATCTACTATTCTTGAGGTAACTTTGTATTTGTCTTGTTTGCATTTATTATATTTTCTAGTTAGTTTTGTGGAGAGATTAAAGAGTAAAAGTGTTTTTACTCTTTTTTATGAATGATTTAACATTTCTTTCAAAGTGTTTTGCAGGAAGTGTTAGGTGTTCATCTCTAGGATTACAATATTTTGCAGGCATAGATTAAATTTGGAGGTTATCCAAGCAAGAAGAGCTCTCTAAACATCATTCCGGCAATATTTTCAATTCGGCCATCTACTTTCAGCCTGTTTTAAACTGAGTTTTATTCACTGTTTAGTGGATATAACTCTTATTTTAAGGCCCTAACCTCCTATATATTAGTTTACCATTTTATTTCTGCTATTTTCACATCATTTAGGTGGCTGGAAACTCATTTTCCAGCCCTCTAAATACCATATTACTGTCACTTATTACATTCAGAATTTTTTTTGTAAAAATTGTAAATTTTGTACTAATATTTTAACAGCAAATTTTTAGTGTTTTATGTGATTTGCAGCGAAGAATAGCTCGCTGGTTTTTTGATAGGTTGTGCATAAGTAAAGGAGAGTTGATGCCCAAAAAGACACAAAATTTCCTCAACTTCAACTGGCACAAAAGGGGTTCCAATCCTCACCTCTCTTCCATATTTTTCTGATTTTGTAAACCCCAAAGAGAGTCTCTTGGGGTATTCTTCAAAGCTTAGAAGCTTTTGTAATCTATAATAAATAGAGTAGGAAGTAGAGTAGGAAGTAGGCTAATATTTGCTTAAGTTTTTTCTGTTTATGCAAGTTTTAATTTTTTGCTAAAGTAATCGTACAACCCATTAAAACCTGTGTATCCTCTATCCACTTGTCATCTCCCTTTAGGGAATTCAAGCTGGATATGAAAAGCAGGGGAAGTGGGGGCTTAGGTAATTAGACTAATTTTCCTTTTCTTGTACTACAATCTACAATCAAACACTGTATTTTCCAAGTCATCTTGGTGATCACTTTAAAATCTACATTGCATCTTAATCACCCAAGACTTAAAATTAATCCATAAAATTAACCAACAAAGCTTCTCTATTTCCTGCTCCTCTACTCGGTTATCACCCTCCGGGGTACTCCGAGATACGACCAGGGGAAAGGGAAGTCCTAGTTTAATAGGCATCCATCTAGAGATTTTCAAGTTGATTAAAAACAGTGACTCGGAAGCTGCAAGGGGTAGTAGACCGAGGGGGTCTCTAGGCGCTTTGTCGTCCTCCTTGTGAGCACCGGGCCATTGGGGTTTGACCTGTGAGCTAGGGGTGGGCTTTGCTCCCACCTGTTGAGCGCAACAACAATCCTTTTTCGGTTTGAGAAGAACTAGATCGGGGTAGTCACATC
>LPNX010020399.1:50660-70883 GCA_001517045.1 Pseudotsuga menziesii | reverse complement strand
ACGGAGGAGTTGTGGACTGAGGTGACAGTGGTCCCCAGCTCTCACTTGCCCCCAAGGACACACATAGCAGGTTGTGACTTTCCTGCACCTTAAAGTGTGATTTAGGCGGCAACAAGATCCAACCCACTGGTTGAGTTCTTCTTTAGTAGGATGCCAACAGAACATTAGCTCTTCAGTTTGTTCAAAACCGGCAACGGAACCATTTGTTGGTTACTACTGGGCAGACCCGGGTTTACTTTTACTGTACCAACAAAACCCCTAGCTCACTGGCCCTTTCGACGACAGACCGTAGAACGGCCTGAAGTCTCACCCGAAGTGATCTTGTATGGGTTGGCTGAAGACTCAAGTGTCATCAACTGGGTTCTGTAGCATCCTAGTGGTTCTTATCTCTTCTTGGCCAGCGGGATCTCTCTGCGAGGCGCTGCTCTCTCTTACTCGTTGGCTCTGACAGGGAAATAACTCTTATCACATCGCAGTTTCTAGGACGATGCGCAACTTTTCCCTCTACTTGCCTCGTAACCTGCGATATCTCGCACCGCAGCTCCTCCGACGGTGCAATATCGCCTGTCTATACTGCGATATCTTCTACAATAAAACTCAATGCGACTCTCAAGGTCCAAAGGCTTTCTCTCTAGGTAAAATAGCTCTATTAACCTTCAACAGGGTGTTAAACAATCTTACTTGAACTTCCATGGTTCAACATTCTTAACATCAACTGTACTCAACTTGCTGAACTAAGTATACTGGAATTACTTAACACAGTAACTGCGAGCTCTACTGTGTGAATCAAGCACTGATAACTGATATGCAGAACGCTTGATACATTTAACTTGTATTTAACCTTCTATAATGCTGTAAACTGAATGAGAACATACATACATTCACTAACTGATATACAACATTCATGTAACAGATAACTGATAGCAACTAAGTAAAGCACAATCACATGAAACAGTCGCACGACACACTGATTTTATGTGGTTCACCTCCCAGGAAGGAAGCTACGTCCATAGGAACTGGTTTTTATATTATATCTTGAGAGAGTAAACACAGTTCCGCTGCAACCTAGTATGCAGCTTGAGATCTTCTGGGTAACTCTGCGCACACGGCCGGGAGCCCTTCTCTCTTAGATCTCTTCTCCTTCTATATTGCCTTCTTACAATATACCCTTCCTCTCTCTCTCTCTCTCTCTCAATCCCTGCGGATTGTTACATATATGCTTCAGGAGCCGGCTACTGGTTACAGTAAGATAACTACAGACTGAATAACAGAACTAGAGCTCGACTCTTCTACAATACAAAGTGACTATGAGCTAACAGACCAACTGACTCTCTGACTAGCTAATTGTTTGAATAGCTAACCTTTCACAATACAAAATACATGCTTTTATAGGCGGCCCGAAGGTCTCGCCATTACAACACTGTGGGCCTCTCCCAACAGTAACCCAAAAACCCTAACTGTGAAAGTCGGCCTATCTGTACTTGAACTGCCGCTTTCCGTCACACCATAGCTTTCTGCAGTCTTCCACGCTTCCCGGCGCTGATTGTGGGTATGGGCGCTGCTTCCTCTTCTATCCTTCGTCTTTAATACCTCGGCCCGTTGCTCCTTTTCCATTTATGAGGGTAGCTGAGCCCTCCTGTCTACGCCGCTGCCTTAAGTGCAGTGGTTGAGCTCTCCCTTCTCGGCCGCTCAGGTACTGTTTCCTTTGACTTTCTTGTCCCGATATAGTAGCTTTTCCTGTAGCTGCGGGGCCCTGCTCCAACACTTTGTGACTGCTTCAGGTAATAATAACAAAGTATCTCGTATGATTTGATTGATATCCCTCTTAGTTTCAACATGAGGTTTTGAAACATTATTCTTGAAGTACTCTGTAACGTTCTTATGGATTGCAGGCACACTCATAATTTGGAACATATCAGGAGAGGAATGGTCCAATTGAGAAAGCACATTGTTAATATATTGATCGTCAACAGCACCATCATTGCTAGGCTGACACTCTAAAATTTTATCAGTGTTCCTACTCCAACTATCAATTAACAAATCTGTGAACATGTCATACCCAGTGATGGATCCTGGTGCTTAATGATCAAACCATAGTTGAACATTTGCTTGCAAGGATTCTCCTAAGGCTTGCATATAAACATCTTCATTGTTTGCACCTCTAGATTCCATGTAATCCCACACAATATCCAGATTACTTTCAATAGATATATCCTTATTTCCATTGAATCGGGGAATCCTCCTAGTGTAATCGTTTGGCATAGGATGAGGTGCCCCTGATATTTCAGAAAGGTCAAAAGGAGACTGTCTGTCTTGTTTTTTAACAACTCTGGTTACTTGGCTATAAGGATTTGTCTAGGACTTACTTCTAGGTTCATGTCGACTTATAGGTCCACTCGAGATGGTTGGGAAATCTTTGTCGTATGGGTGAGGAAGTTGGTGGGTATCATAAAGATTGTGATAACTAGATTCATACCCATAGTCATGCTTGAAATCATCCTCATACTCGTAGTCTGGCCTCCATCTATCCCTTTTGTTTATTTCAATCATGTTTTTAATTAATTCCTTCATGTGCCTCAAGAATACATCTGAATTCATTAGGATTTATGGGATGTTCTAAGAACTCAAGATTAATACATTGGGTACGATCCTCAGTGTAGTCGCAGGGTGGAGCCGCCAGGTTAACCACACAAGTAATTCACCAACAAGAGATATGTTGTAGGGAAAAGTGAGGTATGTTGAACCAAGGTAGGCCTCTAGCTCCTCGACAACGACGCCAAAATGTTATCACCAACCTTGTAGTTGCCTATGTATGATGGAATCGAGGATGGAGGGTAGAGGGGCAAGCAACTAAGGAGGTGGAACCAAGACTGCCTAGACTCCCAAATGGATGGTTGTCACGCCAATCAAGGCATTCTTTGCTTTATGTTATCTAAGTCCTAGACAACAAAGGGGGAGACCCAGATCTACTCTCGATAGGAGAGATCAGACCTAGACACCAGTTCAGATAAAACAGGCTTGAGGTACGTAAGGTGTAAGGTAATTGAAGACTCTAGATCTATGGAAGATGTTACTAAGTGGACTAGGGCTTTGGATATAGGTTTCGGTTGTATGAAGGTTGATCCGAAGTGGAACCAAGGTGACCTATGGGGGGGAATACTAGATCTAGGTTTGGGGTACTAGCAACTGATGGAGATAACCGCTGCCTTGGGAAACGAACCGATGCATGGTAAGCAGGGGCAGAGTTGGGACTATCTAGTACCCAAGGATAGACTTAGTGAGAAATATGCCAAAGTCAAAGTGCCTGAGTCATCAAGTAAAAGTCGGATTTAGGGAAAATAGGCCAAAAGAGAGCTAGCGCTAGGGTTGGAGATCAGTGCCTGTTGGGCCTTGGGCAATGGAGTCAGTATCTGCCCAGCGTTGGAATGAACCCACCTGGGATATGCCCCAATTTATGGACCCAGAAAAGTGTTTGGACCAGAAAATTTAGTTTCTTGGGGAAAACAACAAGAGGGCTAGCGCTAGGCTTTGGAGGGACAGATCCTCAGATCTAGGACAATCTAGGAGGCATCAGCTCAGTGTTCGAGGAGAAATGGGATGTGGATGACCTGATCTACAAACCCAAGTTGGAAACTTGCAGAAAAAATCACATCCGGAAAAGTCAGAAAATGACTAGGAGTGCTCAGATCTAGGACCACCTGACAACAACTAGCTCAACGTTGGAGGTGTTTTGGAATGAGGAGGACCCGATCTACGAACCCAAGTGATTATTTCCGGAAAAAGTCAGATCTGGAAAAGTCAAAATTTCAGTGGGGGTGCTGGGGTTTAAACAGTAAGTTTTTTAGATCTAGGGAAAACCAACCACTTTTTGGACAGCGTTGAGGATGAATTGGTGAGAGGGATAACTGATCTACAAAACCTAGGAGTGGTTTGTCCAAAGATCGAACGGTTCCCCGATTAAGTATTTTTGGATTTTTTAAATATTTTGGAATTTTCAGTAAATTGAACAAAAGCAGGTACAATGGACTGAGATCATGGAAGAAAAGAATGAACCTGTAGATCTTACCTAGAACCTTCTAGATGCCTTGATGATGATGATCCCTACCATCCCGATCAATTTGAGAAGATTGAAGCGAGTTCTATGTCCAGTGTTTGCTCGAGAAAGTCAATGCACCCTCTCTCCTGCATAACAAATGTCAACCATATCAGATTTGCTGTGACATGAGAAAGAAGCTATACGCTACAGAAAAAATAGCAAAAATAAATCACAGGTCACCACAACACTAATGAAAACTCCCTGATAAAAAAAGAAGACAATCCAAGTGAGTTGAGGTTCCCCTGCAAAAGCGCCCAAGCTGAAGTCGTCCTCCTGTAGACAAGACAATGATCCCCAAAAAATATAGATCTCATAACAATTTCTCGAATGTTAGGAAGCAAAAGACTTTGCAATCACCATCTAAGAACATCAGATGCAAAGGAGATCCAAGAAAATATCCACAAGAAAAGTTTCCTATTATCCAGATCCAACAGCCAAAGACCACTTACAAATGAGATAAAAATGTTTTAATCAATGGTTGAGATGAGCTCAACATTCAATACATGGATCAATATAACTATAAAGTACCAAAGTGGACTAGATCACCCATAAAGAGGGTACCCCACTCAACAAGAATTAAATGAAGCACATGGTGGGTCCATGGAGTGTTAACTAACTCCCTCTGGGTGCCCCATGGCACAATAAAATAAAATAATATTTTATTTTTTTGACTTTGTGCCTCCTTGAGGAAATTGTGAGCCTCCCAAAAGCTCCAGAAAATAATATAAAAATGCTCGAAAAATAGGTGTGGGCCTAATCAGGTGATGCAACCGCTGGAGAAGGTGCGAAGGACATCACTCTTGTCATCATGACTCATCCCATGTCATTTCCTTGCCTCAGTAGCCCAAATTGATGTTGATAAAATTGTCATTGATGCCAACATGGACTTGATGTCATTGATGCCACCACTCAGCTAATGATGCAGAAGACCTAGGAGATGGACATTGAAGCTAAAGGTTGTTGATAATATATGGTTCTATTTGAATAAAACCTTAAGTTGTGAAAAAGTCCCTTAAGTTGATTGACTTTAAAATAGTCAAAGAAGTCAGCTCAGTCAACAGAATAAAAAAAATTCCTTACGAAAAATTCCTTAAGGAAACTCTAATGGGTGACTTTATAGAAATTTTTTTAATATAAAAATATATTAATGGGGTAAGGTAAATTACAAAGGGTGATTCATGGGTGACTTTATAGAAAGTTTTTTAATATAAAAAAAAAGTCATTAAAACATGGAAATATGTATTTCAAAAGTAAAATATGACACTTTAATGAGGTGGGCTCTATCATTTGGTTTAACATCAAATAAATGTATAAATACACACACCTTTTAGTGGAACTTATGTATGTATGAGTGGCTGAACTATTTTTTACGGAGGAAATTTTTGGGAGTAAGAGTCCGAGATTCTTCAGCGCTATTGCAGCAGAGGAATTTTTTTTGGCAGTGTAAAAATATTTTTATCAGCGTGGAAATAATTTTTATCAGCGTGGAAATTTTTTTTGCTATACGGTGGAAAGCTCTGTGATTTAATGTGGCAGAAGAGGAATTTTTGTGGCAGTGTGAAAATCTCTTTAAATTACAGCGCGAGGGCCTCTGTATCCATTCCTTGTAATAAATTGGTTCTTTCCTAAATCGCAGATTCAGAGCTTGTATTTACGCTCTTTCTACCATGTCTAATCTTCACGCATCTGGAGAGGGCCGTGACACTGCAAAAGATGCTTGAATGGCCGTGACCCCCTATTGGCTGCCCAGACAGAGCCAGCAGCGTGAAATTTTTTCAATAGCAGCGTGGAAATTTCTTTTGCGTGGAAAGTTTTTTATTAGCATGTGTATTGCCTGAGTTGCTTCTTGATTGAGCCACGATCTGTGTAAGAGAAGAGCAGCAGCCCTGAATTTTTCTTGTGACTTAAATGTTTACCAGAGATTGCAAAGAGAGTCTTCATCATTGAGGGCGCACTTGTGAAGGGAAAACACCCAAGAAAAGGACACATTCTTGTGAAGAACCATCATACTCAGCCACCACGCCAAAGACATAAAGTGAAAGTGGCATCTTAGTTTCATCTTGGAAATCGAATAGCAGTGGACTTGATGCTTGGTAGTGAGGCACACCGGTTGGGAAGAGTTCATTAATGTAACCATTTACAGTGATCCGGGGTATCAGCCTCTCTGAGTGGGCATTATTAGTATTCTTCCAATCCACTATAAACTCTGTAAAAATTTGTGGCTGCCTGGAGATATGAGTTTGGGAAAGTGTACATTTGAAGAAGTCATGATTCTGGTCTCATCTCAGTTCCAAACCAATATTACATTCATTTTTCTCTGCTGACCGGAGGACTCCATATCTCCTTGCAAAGGTGGTTTTAAAGTGAAGAAAGTTCAGATATTCAGAGTGCAAGTTATTATTCCTTTCTACAAGTATCTCTGCTGTTGAGAAAGGACCTTTTCTTTTCTTCTAGCAGCTTATCTCTTGACCTGTAGCAGTCCATCTCTTTTCCTGTAGCTTTCTCTGTGTGGCTGGTTATTTAACAGAGGATATTAAAGTTCACTTATGATGATAATTGACTGCTGAAGCTGATAAGGAGAGTCTGAAAATTATTGTGTTAGCACTCACCTACAGCAATACATCACACGCTCTTTGTTTTGGGGACAGAGGTACACTATACTGTAACTTCATGCTATTTAATAATAGCAGGTCTGAATACTGTTTTAATCTTGAGTTATTGATGCTGGTTTAGATTATGTGAGAAGTGTTATTTTGTATGATAAAACCACACCAATTTGGAATGTGGAAAAAAAAGGATATGAAGAAGTGAGAAGTCTTGATCTCAGTATAGCATCAGTTTTGTAAGGAGATAAAGCAGACCATCTTTGATGAAACCACAGTCATGTGATTCAGTGGTTCTGAAGCTACCAGTGTGTTTTGACAGAGTTGATTTGTGATCTGAAGCAAACTTTCTTAACAATGATAGCAGTAGTGTTGATGAGCAGACCTTTGCTGAGCAGCAGTGTGCAAATAAACTTTGATGGGTATGTTACTAACTTGATGACCAGCAGGAGATGAGCAAGATTATGTCTCAGAATTTGCAGACTTGCTAAGGTTCGGGTAATATTCATTGTTCATATTTAGCAGGCCTGTTATGCATGAGAAAGGTGCTAGTGCAGCCTTAAAACACTGATATATTTCTTATTGTAGCTGATGTATTATTCAGTCTTTGCTGATATCTAAGAACACTCTTAATGTCTTGGCATAAGTAAGCCCTTTAATGAGCATACCTCTTGATGAATGTCATGAACAACAGTTGTTTGTGGAAAGAATGGTTTTAGATTTGATAGGTTGATGATAAGAGTAATGAGCAGCAGTTGATGAGTGAAGAGCAATGTCAAATTGAATTGGATGTATTACGCAGAATCCTTTGATGATTTGGCATATGTGTAGTCCTTTGGATGACTTGGAGATTCTTGAGCAGCAGATTCCTTGTGATAAAGAAATGATGCTAGTGGCAGAATGCTGAAAAGCAGACTTTGCAATATTGCAGCAGTATAGATGTCTAATGAGCAAGGTTCAGCAGAGTGGACAATGATGATCAGAGAAGACGGTGAGCAGCATTGATCATGAGCAGCATTTCCTTGACAAATTGATGGCAGCAGCAGTTCATAGAACAGACTTTGATGATTCAGCAGTGTATTGAGGAGCTGTGATTGTTGGTTGATGTGTACAGATGTTTGAGCAGAGATTTAGACTATTGCAGCAGTGTTGAGCAGATTGACAAACAGTTGATGTGATGGGCAGAGAAGATGAGCAGCTTTGATGTGACAGAGATTTCTTGTGTGACACAAGTGTACTGTATTGTAAAAGCAAGCTTGACTTGCTTTTGAGGTTAGGATACCTCAAAACACTTCTTGGCAGGGTCTAAGAAAACCAGGCAGGGTCCTGGATGCTGAGCAGGTGCTCTATATATCAGTAGGTGCTGATTTTGCCTAACGGTTGTAGCCGGACCAAAATAATATAAAAAGATTACAAATTCATATGGTGTTGTGCTCTTGTGTTATGGTTCTTTATGAATGAAATGCTTTTGCTATGTGAATGATGTTTTGATTATATTAGAGTAATGGAATGATGAATTGATAGCTAACCGTGATAAGCTAAAGAAGGTGTAAAATTGGTTTCACACTGATTCACCCCCCCTCTCAGTGTCTACAATTGATTTCTTCAATAGCCATTTAATCATTTTTTAATCTGCCTCGAGAAATGTGATCTTGCCAAAACAGCCTGCTAGGGTGCCTACGTTGTCCAACTGAGCCCACCAGGATCTATGGGATGGGGGTACTATG
Source organism: Pseudotsuga menziesii (assembly GCA_001517045.1). Classification (NCBI taxonomy): domain Eukaryota; kingdom Viridiplantae; phylum Streptophyta; class Pinopsida; order Pinales; family Pinaceae; genus Pseudotsuga; species Pseudotsuga menziesii. The sequence continues at coordinate 62,457 of LPNX010020399.1, read as the reverse complement.
GTACAATCAAGTGGATGCACCCCCTATGCCCCATACAACGCCCTAGGAGATCCAATAAAAACATCTCCCTACTCAGACACATCATCCTGTGAAGCAAAACTGCATCAAAAGAGTAAAATGAGCCTAGCCATCTTTGCAAGTGCCCGGAACTGAAAACAAACTATCTCATTAGACTCAGAGAGTCCAAGTCCATCTAGGGTGTATACTCATACCCCTTCCAGGTCTCTACCTGATCATCGACCATATCCAATACACAATATAATCACCTGTAAATGACCAGATACCAATATTATAACTCAGACTATCATCCATCTGCTGCAAGTGTTACATGGCTAAGACATGCTCTACAAATCGTTGAAGTAACAATCATAACAAGTAGCTGTCACCTCATTGGCGGTACATCAACCTAATACATATATAGGGTTTTATTTATTATTACTCAGACCAGACTTTTAGGACTATACTCACTTCATAGTTGTAGTCAATTTGCTACTGAAGGGTTAAGGCTGAAATTGACAAGGCTAGGGCAAAGGATGACTACCATCTTAACATCATGACACTTTGGATATGGAAAGGGAAAACTCACTATAAACACATGCCGGACAAACAACAACACAAGGAATGGTGGGGCTTCACAAATGGTTAAGTTGTTCAGAGAGTGCTTATTCAACTTAGGCATCATGTCTACATCAAGTTTGATCCAGTTTCATTAGGCCCATCAATTTTATTTCCATGGCCTTTTTTGGCTTACATGACTTTTTGGAACTTCACCAATGCTTAAAAGCACAACTAATCGCAGCTTTCATCCAGGACATATTCAAATTTATAAGGTCAGCAATATTTGGATATAGCATATATTTAACTATTGCTTTTGGGACCTTTTCTTATACCCTTCACGGGGTATTTTAGCATTTCATTGCTCTTGCCCTTTGCTTACATATGTTACAAAACATAGTTTAGAATTTACATTTTCCATGGGCGCATATATGAGTATTTCCAATACATGTAGTACATGAGCTTTTAGCTTTAGCCAACAACATCTCAAGTGACCAAGGGGAGTTTTGCACAGTGCCAAACATCGAGACAACTGACCAGAATGATTTAGGCATACAATCCAACTCACCAAAGGCAAGTTCTGTCACCAACTCAGAGCTGAGACACAATATAAACAAGGAGGTTTGTCTAACAAAGGTCCTAGCGGGGAAAGGTCCTCCATGCCACAAGTCAAGTAGTAAGTTGGGTTAAAACAAAACTGGAAAAGAAATGGATGGGTGGAGACAATGAACAATGAAGCCAACACTAGCAAGCCAAAGTATAGTGGGAATGACTACCTCTATTCTCCCTAGGGAGGGTAAAACCAATGATTATAGATCAGGAACTTCCAAGTCTAAGTAGGGACATCAATACATAATACAAATACATCTAAGTCCATATATTTATGACCGCCACATCATGACACTAAATGCTAGTACATGTCACAAAAATGAGTATAAGAGCAATGATAACCTTAACACAATATAATAAATGCTAAGTCATAACCATGCAAATAATCCATCTGAACCATCATCTGTCCAATGAGAAAACACTAATACCAATCTGGGCATCACTAACTGCTCTGCAAATGACTAAATGGCTACATCGGTCCTTGAATCTGAGTGGCCTAAGATTCAGTCCTGACATGGGAGAGTATAATAGTCCACTAACAACATAATGATCCGTCAAAACTGCTCATCTCAGCATGTCATATGTAAGAGATCTGGCTGAAAAATGTACTGTATCTGAAAAATAGAATATGGTAGCCCGACTACTATATATGTGATAACACACCATTTTGTTGAGGATTGTAGGGAGTAGTTAGTTCTCTCTTGATTCCAGCATCTTTACAAAAGGCTTCAAATTCTTTTGAAGCATATTCTCCTCCATTGTCTGATCGGAGTGTCTTGATTCTGAAAGGTTTTCTATCAAGGCTTTGAATTCCTCAAATTTTTCAAACACTTCGTTCTTTGCTTTCAAGAAGTATATCCATGTTTTTCTTGAATAGTCATCAATAAATGTAATATAGTATTCAAAACCACTCAAGGATGTGGAGGACATTGGACCGCATACATCTGAATGTATTAATTCCAACATACCTTTAGTTTTTGTTTTACTCTTTGGAAATAGATTCTTGATATTCTTTCCTTTTGCACATCCTTTGCAAATGCCTTCATGGTTGATCTTCAAGTCTGGTAGTCCTGTTACTACTTTGTTCACATGAGGTAGTGCTTTGTAATTTATGTGGGCAAGCCTCCTATGCCACAGTTCACTAGGGTTAGTGGTGTCATGAACAAGGACTATTTCTAAATATCCCTTGAGTTTATACAGGCCTCCTTCTTCTTCACCGATGACAACTGCATCTTCAATTGACTTTCCTTTGGGCCACATGAGTACTTGTCCATCTATGAATGCAACTCTATATCCTTTCTTATCTAATGCTGAGATAGAAAGTAAGTTCTTCTTTAGACCTGGTACATATAAAACTTCCTTCATCTTCAGGGGATTTTTTGAATCAAGCTTATAGCTTGCTTCACCAATTCCTTTGATTGGATATTGATAGTCATCTCCTAGAGATACTTTCTGAGGAGAGTTCTTTTTTTGAAGTTTTGACAGAATTTTCTTTTGTCTTGTCATGTGCTTTGAAGCACCACTATCAATAAGCCATGTGTCTTCTCCAGGTGTTACAGACCTAGAGAGTGCAAAGAATAGTACATAATCTTCTGCATCTTCTTCTCTTGCTTGCTTTCTCCTAGGTCCTTCTTCTTCTTCTTCTTCTTCTTCTTCATCCTCGTCTTCAGCTACATGTGCATGATGTCTTTTGTTGTAGTTCCTCTTCTTGTATTCTTCTTTCTTCAAAGGACAATTTTTGGCAATGTGTCCTACCTTATCACAATGATAACATTGAAAGCCGGAGTAGTCCCTCTTTGGGAGACTTTCTCTTCTTCTTTGGAACCTTTTGGGAGGTTGAGACTCCTTGTGGTTTCCCTTCTTGAAGTTGGGTTGACTTCTTCTTCTCTTGGTATGGGTGGCTAGGGCTTGATCATCTTCCTTCAGTAGAGCTTCTCAATTGGCCACTCTAGCCTCCTCTTGAATACAATCTTCCCATATAATATCAAACTTCATGCTTTCATTTCTGGCACACATAGTTTGGATGAATGAATCCCAGGGTCTAGTGAGACCATTGAGAGGAGTCATAACCAACTCATCTTCATCAAGGTTGTCTCCAATGGATTCTAGTTGTTCCTTGAACTGGTAGACCCTTGTGAAATAGTCCTGGATGGATTCTCCATGACTCATCTTGGTGCTCTTCAGTTGAGCTCTTAGATTCATCTTTCTGTTGATGTTTCTTCCTTCATACATCCTTGCTAGGGCATCATACATTTCTTTTGGAGTCTTCTTGGATGACACTTGAGGGATCAAGTGATCCTTGATAGAGTCAGTAATAATCCTTTTGTGCCCTAATCAGATCCTTTTTGTGCTTCTCCTTAGCTTCAGCCTCATCAGGTTCTGCAATTTCTTCCTCGATATATTTGTCAAGATCATTCTCCTTGAGAATGAGGCCAATTCTGTATTTCCATGCTCGAAAATTCTCTATGCCTTCCAGTTTGTCCTCAAGCTTGGTGCTTGAGGCCATCTTGTTAGGAGATTACAAAAAATTGAAATTCTTGAAAATGAGAAACTGATCTTACCAGGAGATGCGCTTGACTGAGGCGAGTTGACTGGTGTGCTTGGTTTCTGGAGATCTCAAGTCTTCACCTTTCAAAACCGACTTGTGAGATTCTGCAGTGCAATTTTTTGGTTTTCTGGAGATCTACCCACTCAAAAACTTCGATCTCAGGCTCAGTGGATGCGCTTTAGGAGGGTGCAACTTTGTAGTTAGATATTTAAAAATTAAATTTTTCTCCGAAACCCTAATTTCTTGTCGGAGAGGGAGAGAGGGGTTTTTCACCTTGTGAAAGCTGTCCTATTCAGGTTAGCTCTGATACCATGTTAAGATTCTCTATGCTAAGCTAGATTATCAACATTCAATTCAATTTCACAATAATAATAGCATACAGGATCACTAAAAGCAACAGTATCACAAGATCAACTCAGATTTACCCTAGGAAAACCCTAAAGGGAAAAACCCAGCAAGAAAAGCTTCCTCAATATAGATGATAAAAGAGATAAAAGATAAGACTTCAGATTGGTCCTTCTCCTCCTTGTAGATAAGACTGTCTCTCTCTCTCATGCGCTACACAAGTGTGTCTCTATGTTACAAATGAGGAGCACCTCTCTCTATTTATATTCTTCCGCTCACTTGATTTTTCACTCAACTAAGTCAGCCCCACTAAACTTGACTGGGTCGACTTCTCTAGGAGGACTCAAAACAACTTAATATTATATTACGGAGGGTGCTAATGACCCAACTTACAACGGAGGTTTTTCGTCATGACTCTTTACTGACCTAGTACAATATTAATGATTCTCCCGATAGGAACATCGGGGTACAATGAAATACAAATGATTCTCCCGATAGGAACATCGGGTTACAGTAAGTGAATACATTTCAAAGTTACAATAATTCAATGGGGATGAGTATGCATACACCATATGTCCGTAAAAAAGGTACGGCATAGGCCCCCATCCATGTCAGAACAATAAAAATAATAAAGCCTATAAATCTTGATAATCATGAAAATAATACAAGCCATCATAGTAAACAACCATCTGAAGCATGAATATGTCTAATGGACACTGATAGACCACAAATAATCATCATCCACAACCATTGGCCAAAACTCATCTTGGACCCTGCTCTTGGCTTGGTCAAATTGGGTTGCCCAGGTCACGAATTATCAAATAATGACCCAATTGCTAAACTCTGATACTATAAAGTACAATATGGATATGCTTGCTCAATTATCTATGTTAACAGTGAGACTCAAGTACAAGTAGCTTCTGCTGGCGATTATATATATATATGAAAATGATCAGCTACTCTAAACAAGAACCTCCAGTGTATACTCATTTATAGATATAGTCATTTTGCTAGTTAAGGGTGAAGGTGAATGAAGCAAGGTAAGGCCAAGGGGATGACCTAACACTTGACATTGTAAGCATCTAGGCTAAAGGAAAAGGGAATGCACACAACACATATGTTGGACTAGGGGAACAATAGGGAATGGCAATGTCTCACAAATGGGTTGAATAATGAGAGGGCTCAACTAGACTCTAGACAACCAACCTTTTTAGCAGTTCATTTGCACAACAATATATACTAGCTAACCTTCGGAGGCAGGTTCCCTAGAAAGCCTTCTGGGCTTGCAGAAAATGACAAAGACAACCTTGACAGGTCAATCTCACTCTGTTTCCCTGTGGGGGAAAATGAGCCTTACATTATACAATGAATGAGTGCGCATCCTCTGGCCATTAACTTTTTTAAAAGATTTATTTCATTTGATTTGCCAGCTTCCAAGAGCACGTGCCTTGGAAAACCTTCTGGGCTCTAGAAAATGACTAAGGCCTAGCCCCACTACTAGCGAGTTTCCATAGCCTCATTGGATTTGCCTCACCCTGTTGCCTTGTGGGGGCAAATGAGCCTTACATCATATAATGGATGTGTGCTCATCTCTTGGCAACTGACTATTTTTTACTTTTATTTGCAATAGTGTCTAAAGACACTTTTGTTTTGTTGGCTGGGTACCCATTTAGAATAAACATTTAAGCTTTGATGTCGTAGTTTCTAAAGATACTTTTGGTAAGACTACTTGTGTTCAATACTGAGGGGAAACCCCTCTTTGTGATGAGAATCACACAAACCAACACTGAGACACAATTTAAATATGGAGACCTATTCCAGCATAGAGGTAAAGGTGGGGGAAATCCTAGATGTCACTAGTCAAGTTACAAGTCAGGATTAGACAAAAGAAGGGAAGGCAACGGGTGGATGGAGACAGTGATGATGGAGCCAAGACTAGCAAGTTGTGTTCCTAAAGGGAAATGACCAAATCCATACTACAAGTAGGGCTTGACCAATGAGTATACAAAGGGATCTCTTGAACATAACAGCTAGATCACTTATATTTTAGATTTCAGTAAGATCAATAAAGTATCGCCAACATACAACCACTATCAACTAAGTCTCACTGCCAAAATAGACAACAGAGCAGATTCAAAGTCCATATGTAGAAATCCATAATATCACCTAGGTCATATACCTGCAATGGATCTGAACCATCTGAAAAGCACTGAAACAACTGTTGATGTTGTATATCATGGGCACTATAATAACCTCTGCTCTAGGTGATGAAAAATGGCTAACTTAGTCACCGAATCTGGGGTCATGAGGCTCAGTCATGGCATAAAACTAGTGAATCTGGATGCTCTGGATCTGCTGAAAGTGGGATATCATCAACTAGTGGCTCATCATCTATTGATCTCATAGTAAAGGACTGGCTCAAAGAACTGCTCAAGACTGCTCAGGAACAATAGTAGCCTAGATACTATGTATGTGACAATAGGACCCCCAACCCCTCTTGTGATATCACCATAAAGTTGCAGTGTTGATCAAGATCACAACTTAAGGTTGTGAGGTTGCAAAATATTGGAAGGCATAATGTTGTGGAGGGGTGGAAGCCCACAACCCAGTGTTGTAGGATATACACAAGACTACAATCCCCATTGTTGCGAGGTTGTGGACCTCACAAATTTGTGAGAGCGGTTGTAGACTTGCAATCCCAAGTTGTTGGAAGAGGATGCCCACAACCCATGTTGTAAAGTTGAATATAAGGTTGTAAGAATTAGAATATCCGCAAGTTCCCATTACAAGGGCAAAGAGCTTGCAAGATACTCTTACGAATAGTAGAGATCCACAACAATATAGAGCTGCGAGACCACACTGTGTATTATGTAAAAGAAATGCAAGATAGTCGCGGGAGAGAGGATGTCAAACAAACAGGGCATTTGGCCTTCTAACTTTTATGTCTCATGAAATTCTATTCCATGGTACACACCATTGTAAGTCCCCTTACCTTCCATGATACAAGTTTCATTGTAAACTTTCCACAAAAAACATCTATCTCACCATCATTACAACTTAGTGCTTGGTAAGAGTTTGGAGTCACAAAGCTCTTTTCTCTAGTACATACATTACCTACTTGTCCAGGATATTTTTCTTAGGTCTTCTATGCTCTTCTTCAATGCCAACAGAGGTCCATTCATCCAACAATGGAGGATAGACCACACCCTGTAACTACCCCTTCCTTTGGGAGGAACTAGCTTCAGAGGAGACAACAGGTTTCTGACCCATGGTTGTGCCAACTGACTTGGACAGAGTTGGTCTAAAGGCGGTTGAACTCTTCACTGGGGCTGTTGGGGCCACATTTCCTTTGTTACCGCTTTTCACTACCAGAGGCCAAAGACTTTTGTGTTTGAGAAGCCAAAGGAGTATCAAAAGGGTTGTCCTTGGCAGGCAGAGCGAAATCCCTAATCCATTAATTGAATGTGCATAGGTATTAGGAGTGTCAACATTGGCCAGTGGAGGGAAATCCCTAATCCTATGATGAGGACTGGAAACGAAAGCAAGTTTTCAGATTTCGGTAGGGTGATACACCTAACGTTCAAAAGAAAAGAAGACAAGTATTTTCCTTTGTCTTCAAGTGCTTGTTTTCTCATTTGAAAAGACTAGTGCTTGGATTAAGTTGCCTCACTTATTGAATTTTATCAGGGTGCTTCCCTGTAGTATGAATTCTTTGATTATGTATTTTTTGCATTATATAATTTCTTCCAACAGTTACTAAGCAATTGTTTATATTGACTTTGGACAGGGTTTTGTTGCAGCCATCAATGCTTTGGTCGGTAAGACATAGATTTTTTTCAAAGATGCTTCCAGTTTCAAATTAGGCTGATATATTGAGGACCGAGGTAAGGTCTTGTAAATTATAATTGAGATGCCGTGGAAGCACTCATTTCGGGATTTTAAATGCTTTGTTGAGTGCAGAGTGGGAGAAGACACTCCAACTTATTGGCTTTATTGGTGTTGTACAGGTATATTTTGGTGAAGGCTATCATTCTTTTCATCTTTTCATTTAAGTAAAATCTATGTTGTGTCCCTGATATTCATTTTACCAATTTAATTCTCTTAATGTGAGTAGGATATGTTTTTGGCAGGTGATCTATAGTCGAGTTAAAACATATGAAAGTGCAGAGGATTTGAAGGCTGATCTGAGGTAAATGTATACATTTTGCTAGGATTGCTGACCAAAGTAGAGTTATTTAGTTACTGGTAATATTTTCCAATTAGAAATAAGCAGTTGTAAATATGTTATCCTTGTGCAAGCTAAACATATCAACTATGTGCCAGTTGATGTCGTATCAGCCCACCTAAATCTTTGCATCATTAGCCTAGAAAACTACTTAACAGAAGAACATGCTATTGCAGCTGATTCTTACGCTTGGTTATTAATCCAATCATGCACACAAACTAATTTAAATAATTAAAAAAAATTAAAGAACTTTTTTAAAAAGAAAAAAATACATTAAAGTTAAAATTGTAACCTTATAAAAACTTATTTGTAATACTAATACCCTTAAACTTTACATAAGTTAAAATATTTTTTTAAAATAAAATTTAAAAAAATAAACTTATCATCGTACTAATCTAAAAAAATAAAATAAATAAACACAATTTGAAACAAAGTTACATATATTGTGTCGGCGAATATATCGCCGGGGGTCTGGAATGAAACTTATCGGCAGCAACGGCGAAAATATTGGAAAATATCGGCAAATGTCGTTTTGCATTAAAAAATACAAAAATAAACATTTTTTTTCAATTTTTTTAACATCTAAAGCAACAACAACATCAAATAAACACATTTCCACATAAATATTAAAATACAACTCATATATAAGATGCATAATATGTCAAATGGTGGATCATGATCATCTATCGACTATAAACTGAAAATACTGAAATATGTTCTTGATGGAATGATAGAACATCACATCAAATGATCAAAATAAATGTCTCTCAAGAGGTGAATCATCATGAGTCATGACTCATGAGGCATGTAGATAGTGTATAGAGTCTAGACATAGGACACCAACATAGTGTGATAGTACAATGATAAAAATAGGAATCAAGTCATCGACTCCCTGAGGATGATCCTCTAATCAATCTACCCCTTTTACGGGTCAAGGGCACTGGTAGTGGCACCACTCTTCCTCTAGAAGCAGTAGGTGGTCGTGGAGGTGGTCTAGATGAGCCTGGGGTGGAACTAGAACCTCCAACTGCTCGAGTAGATGCTGTGGATGAGGGGGAGGTGAATGTGAGCTGTCTCCTCCTAATCCCAACTGTATGACTCTGTGGAGGTGGTGGGCCACCTGGAGCTGGTCGGCGCTGCAAATGAGTATCAACCTCCTCCTCAATGTCCTCATAGTCATAGTCATAGTCATCCTCTGGAAGTGGAACATCAGCATCCTCCTCTTCCCCCTCCTCCTCTGACGGATCTGCATCATCATCCCCCTCTTCCTCCAACCATTCAGGTGCCTCGTCCGTCACATGATCCTCCATCTCCACCCTCCATTTGCTGGTAGTGTCAATGTCATCCAATGAAATGGCATCTGAATTGGGCACTTTCTCAATTTGTTTCATTTGCAACCTTAGATTGTAGTAGACATAAACCATGTCATTAAGGCGCTGAGAAAGTAACCTGCATTAGTATGAGATCCATAGTTAGGGGGTGATAAATGATGATAAATTCAAATTCAAAATTGTAATAAATTATATTTAAAATTAATAAAATTATAAAGAAGCAAAGATTATAAATTTAAGTTTAAACTTTAACATTTCTAAATTGAAAATTCTAACCTTCTGCGCTTCTTGGAGTGTATCTTCTCAAAGACACTCCAATTGCGCTCACACCCTAATGAGCTGCAAGTTTGACTTAGCACTCTAATGGCAAGCTTTTGCAACTCCGGGACTCTGCGACCATAGTTAGTCCACCACACATCTACAAAGAAAACAAGGAAGGTAAACGATAAGACAAAATTCAAATTACAAATTACAATGTATTAAATTTTTACCAAGTAAAAAACATAGAAATGAAAGGGTAATTAATTAAGAATCTAAGAGATCAAAATTTGAAAGTTTTAAACAAATTGTACCTGGCATCCTTGTGGTTCTATCCTGGACAACCATGTCATAGCCAAAAGTGCCACCTGACATCCTATAAATCTCCATCTGTTTAGAAATCTCTGCACGCTCAGAGGGAGTTAACACCATCCTCTGAACACACTGGAGAAAGCCATCCATGACCTTGGCATCAAACTGAAAGCCACATGCATAAGAGAAAGCAGGGTTGAGGTAGAGCCCTGTTGCATGAATGGGACGATGGAGAGTATTATTCCATCGTTCATCGATCACACTCCATAGTTCAGCTCGTCTTGTGAGTCCCACCTCCCCCTTGTCCTCATAGTAGTGATGGATAGCTTCCTTGGCCCTATCCATGGCCTCATACAAGTAGCCCATTGCAGGCTTTTCACCATCAACCAAACGAAGAACCTTTACCAAAGGTTCACTGATGGCACATACCTCCTCCAATCGTGCCCAAAAAGTCAAATCAAATTGCACCATTCGAGCAATGGCTTGCCCATCTTGTTTGGTGCTATAGACACAAGATGCCCACTCATCAGAAAGAAATATTCGCTGCAACTCCATCATAACCTTATGCATAGACTGAAGAGAAATGAAGGAAGTGGCGAATCGTGTGATTGCAGGCCGCATCAACTCCTTGTTTCCCGTGAAGCGTCTCATGAGTGAAAGAACATATGTATGATTGTATATATATTTTGTCACACTCCGAGCTGAATTAATGACTTCTTTGATCCAAGGAAGTTTTCCCATGTCCTCTAGCATCAAATCAATGCAATGGGCAGCACAAGGAGTCCAATACAAGCTTGCATACCTCTCCATAAGCATCCTCCCAGCAGCAACATAACTGGCAGCGTTGTCCGTAATGACTTGGACAACATATTGTGGCCCTATCTCTTGGATAAACTTATCCAGCAAATCACATAATAAGCGTGCATCTTTAACATAGGGAGATGCATCGACAGATTTGATAAAAACTGTCCCCCTGGGACAATTGACCAAGAAATTGATAATGGATCTACCCTTCCCATCAGTCCATCCATCCGACATAATAGTGCAACCGATGAACGCCCATGACTGTTTGAGCTCATCTAATCTCCGGGTGCAATCAACGTTCTCCTCATCAAGGAGTCTCCCTCTCAAATCATTATAGGAAGGCCCCCTATAATCTCGACCAATGGCGCCAGCAGCTTCAAACATGGCATGATAGAAGGGGTTGTTTTTGGCGATGCTGAAAGGCACATCACCCCATAGAAAACATTTTGTCACAACTCTATCCGCCTCATCCTTCTCCCTTTGTTTGAGCATGGTTCGAACAGAAGGTTGCCTCGAATACGATGCCACATAAGGTGAGGCTGAAGAAGGCACAGTGGAACGTGGGGGTCGTGTAGATGAGGAGAAGGAATGCATGTCACTTGTGCCTCCCATGGTTCGTGACTGTGTTCTAGATGCAAGTTCATGTCTGAATTCCTCTTTCTCGTCCCTCTTCTTAGCCATGTCAAGAATGGATTGGTTTGCAATACGCATCACTTCTGGGGTAACAGCAGGACAAACATCCACTTCATGCCCAACAATTTTGGCAAGGTGGTATTTCAAGCGGCGAATTCCACCAGAAATATCCTTTCC
>LPNX010020399.1:18943-50268 GCA_001517045.1 Pseudotsuga menziesii | reverse complement strand
GCCCAAGACGTCAGAGCTCCACTTCCTCCAAGCCAAAATGTCCAAATGAACAAAAAAAACGCGTCCGCGGCCTCTTTATGGCAAATTTTTTTAATTTTTAACTAGCAGGCCGACACTTTCCATCGAATCGCGATAATATCGGAATATATCGCGATATATTAAAATATCGCGATTTTTTAAAGTATCGGGAAAATGTCGCGATATATTAGCGGCGATATATCGCCAACTCCATCGACTCGCGATATATCGCGATGTCGGCGATATATCGACGATATATGTAACTATGATTTGAAATATCAATTGAAACTCACTTTATCTAATTTAATTTGAAATATAACCCTCATTTGAAATTAAAATCCTAAAAAGATTTTATACAATAAGATTCTTTATTAAAACTTTTTTAAATACAATTAAACTTATAGTACATAGCTAAAACTAACATAAAAATTACTAGAATAATAAAAAAATAAATACACAATTTTAATTAAAAAATAATAATAATAAGTTAGATTAAGCCGACTATAGAACATATTAACTTTTTGAATTAACTTAATTAAAATTTTCAACCATTCAAATAAAAACTCAAGTCACAAAATGACAAGGCGAGTACCTTCACTATATCTCCTGAAGATGGGCTGAACTAGTCTCCTCGCAACGTCGAGAAACTCAATAATTCACCACAGGTTTCCACAAGTTTCAACATGTCTACCTGTGAAAGCATTAATAACAAAATCTTTTTATTATTTGATTTATTTGAATATTATGATTATCATTATTTACACTCGTCTTAGTATATTGACAGTAATGAAGGTTAGATGTGTAGTTAAGATCCATCAACTTCCTTCCTAGGAGATAGATGCACTTGGAAGTATTGGGTGGGCATGAGCCTTGAGAATGTGGCAGTGTAATAAGTGTTTCCTGACAGCTCTTATAGGGACTGCTTAGCCTCATTTATCTGTACTTGGTATCTACAATATAATAGCCACTATCTTGTGTTTGGTATATATTTTCTTTTCTTCATGAGCATATCCAGGAAAACGATGGGTGCCTCCTCCTCCAAGTTCTTATATCCATCCTACTCTTTGCCGATGACATGGTCCTGTTTCCCTCATCTCCAGAGGGGTTACAAAGACAATTGGATGTCTTAGGTCTTTTCTGCGATCTTTGATAGCTGACGGTCAACTTGGGTAAATCCAAGGTTATGATCTTCAATGGGATGAATAAGACTTCCTTAGACATTGATTTCTTCTTTAGAGGAGAGGAGATTGAGATCACCAACACCTACACATACCTGCAAGTACAATTCTAAAGATCTCGCTTTAGCTTGTGACATGCTCTTCAGCCTCGGGTCAACAAGGGCTACGGATTCTTAACCCTTCTCGAGAGACAATGCTTTAGATTCCAAAAACCATTTTTAGGACATCTCGTCCAAGATGTCCCTCGTGGACTCCCTTGTTAGGCCCACTATACTTTATGGCTTTTGAGATATGTGGACCTGGATTGCTTGAGTTTGAGTGGGCCTCAGTCGAGAGAGTTCGGATCCTTCTCCTTTGATCCATCATCAGATGCAAGCAGATAGTCCATTAGCACATCATCCTAGCAAAGTTTGGAGCACGACCCTTTTGACTTGAGACAATGTTTAGTCTAGTATTTTATCTGCACCGCATTCGTAGCTTTGCAGACTTGACGAAAGGTCGAGACTAATACAAATACTTGACATACTATTCTTTAGAGACTCTAGCATCATCTAGCCTCTCTGGCTGGGCTCGAGGATAGTTTGTATGAGTCTCAAAGTTCTTAGGGTTAGTGGGCATTCAAATGAAATGACTCCCTTCGTTCAGATGTTCCTTAGATGCACCTAGACCTACGCTATTGGGAGCGGGGAGCGGGAGCAAAAAGAAAAAATTTCAAAAGATTCCATTTTGGGAGTGTTTTTTATATAATACATATTTTAATATATTTTGATGCATATATATTAAAAAAAACATGTATTATGCCAATTTAGCTACAAAAAACATATATATAACCATTTAATATACATGTAACATATAACATCAATCATCTAGGAGCTATGACTTGTAACATTGTCATCAAATGATCAATCATCAACAACATCAACCTTCAAATTTCAATATATAATATTTGCCATCAACAAACTCTAACAGTCTAATAGATAACAACCATGAAATGAAACATAGCATCATAATATCATATTCAATACCAAAGAGTTGTAAGATGATAAGATGATAAGAATCAAGATGCAATCAACAATTTAAAGTTCAAACTTCAAAGTAGGCCATAATAAACATGAAATACAAAGTATTATGATAATATCTAGTAATCTACTAAGTTTTCCTCTTGCCACGAGAAACTTCCAATTTTTTTTCTAATGTTCTAGGTGGAATAGCAGCTGCTGAAAGTGATCGTGGAAACATGAGAAGAAGATGAATGACCCCCACGGATTGTCGGACGTTGTGAAGCTAAATGCAAAACTCCTGCATCTGGAAACCTGCTGGTGGTTGGGGACGGCATCTTTGATGCAGATCACCCAATAGTTCATCCTCCAAGCGCTCTAATGCAATGGCTCCATCCTCCACATTAGCCTCTGGATTGTTGTCCCAAGTCAAAAAAGTTCTATCATTCTTGGCCGCTTCACAATAATGGGACAACATCCTCAAGTTGTAGTGCACATAAACCAAACTTTCGACCCGTTCTATATTCAAACTATTTCTCTTAACATTGTGGATGAAGCTGTAGGTGCTCCAACACCTTTCTGCAGAAGAACTATTGGCAACCTTTGAAAACACTCTCACCGCCAATTTATGCAAATATGTGGCATCATTGTTATACATGTTCCACCAACGGATAGGATCCAACCTCTCTTGATCTTTGGTTGCATGCAAGGTACCATCTCGATCTTTGGTTGCATGCAAGGTACCAAAAACTCCATGTTCACTGATGTATTGGCTCAATTCACTTCGTACTTGAGCACACTCCTCCTCATCAGGGACCAACTTGTCTAATACAAGCATATACCCATTTTGCACCTCTGGATCTGTGTGGTCTTTTCCTAACTCCACCACCAGGTGCAGGTTGGGCCAACCAAGATGGAGAATAATATTTTGGGGTAAGGACATATGCAAGGGCATGGAGTGGAACATTCAAATCATCCCACCTTTTGACCACATGTTTATGAATATGGTCATGTAAGATTGCATCTCTTTGCTCAACAATGTCTTTGATATGACCAAGCATGCTATCCATTTGCTCATTCACCTTTCCAATCTTCGGCTGATATGTATATGCAAAACGAATCATATTATAAACAAGCTTGGTGAACTGTAGAACATATTTAACCTATGCCCAAGACTGTGTTGACTACCAAAACCAACTAGGTGGACAACGATGTACCATGCACATGTTGGATGTGCCTTGAAGATAAGAATGAAGTACTTAATGATTATATCAAGCGAGGTAGCTCTTCTTCTCTTTTTCTCTCTATGAAATTTCCGCCCCCTATGGGGGATTTTGTAAGGATATGTCAGCATGAAGGTCTAATTTTTTGTAACTTGATCACCTAAGACTTAGTCATTAGGGAAGTCCTTTCATCAAGTGTTTTTTCACTTGGATACTTAAGATTTCTTTTTAGAGATTTTAATTATTTGAGTTTTTCACTCAAAATTACCTCCAAAGTGGTGAAAGGTGTTATAGTGATCGATTCCATGGGGTGATTGGGGCCTAGGAATGTTTTATATTACCATGCTAGACATTATCCAGAGTCTTGCGGAATTTCATTAAGTTTTGCATAGATTTTTTTAATTTTTGGTCATTAAAAATTGTCACGCAGGACAATTTGTTGTAATGTAAAAGAGGGTTACTTGGTCCCTTTTAATGTTGTATAAGGGTATGGGTACTCAAGAAAAATGGCATGAGCACCCCTACACCCTTCAGCCAAGTTTGAAGTCATTCGAACAAGTATTACTATGGTTTTGGTCACCTTTTCCCAGGTCAGTCATGGAAATCAGGAAATTGGGCATTTAATTAGAGAGCCAAATTTTGGAAAACTGACTATAGTCACTTGGGGTGGCCAAGTAAAGGTTCTAATATTTATATTATGTTCCTAAGACAAATTTAAGACCCAAAGGGGCCCCTCCAAGCAAGCATATAACAAGTTTTGAATTGTCGAATCTAGGGGGGTGCCCTTTTCTCTCTTTGATTGGTTGGGTGAGCTAAAGTCAATAGAAAGGGCCCCACTATGGTGGTTTCTTCCCCATTTGACATAACAATAAGGTTGAAAGCATTAAATTGGGGGTTTCTCTCCCCATATTTGAGATCTCAAACCTTGGTTTTGCCCTCCTTGAGCAAATTCGCCCCCCCTCTCTTGGGCCCTCTCTCTTTCTTGTGACACTTGGCTAGCATGCAAAGAGCCTCTCTCTTTGATTTTTCCTATTTAAGGAGGTTTCCCCTCCTCATTTAGGTTACACAAAAACAGCCTCACACCCACTCTCTTGCTCATGCTTTCATTCTTTCCCTTGCTTTTGCTTGGGCCATTGTAATTTTCAGCCATTTGGCTTTGTTAATCAAAATCTTTGGAGGAATCTTGTGTGCATTGTTTTCATTGATGATTTGCTTCCATGCTTAAGGAGCTACACAAGTTTGGTTGGCCAAGGAAGCATACTAATTTGCTTTGGTAAGATTTATGGTATTTGTATTCCATAAATTTTGTGAGTTTTCATTCTTGTAGTAAAGAAGTTCATATATTTTATAGTTTGAAGTTTATGATTTCTTTGCTCATTATTGGATTCTCACCTTCTAGTAGTTGTGTAGTGAAAATCTTATAAGTTGCAGGTTATTTGGATTGAAGAGTGGGATTCTTCGGTTGGATGCCCCATTACTTCACTTCTTGAAGAACAAAGGACCAATTTTCTCTTCTTTACATACAAATTTCTGAATTTTAATTTTAGTTTGTTGAGTGTTTTAAATCTGATTTTAACTCTTATATACTCAAGTTCTTTCAAAATTATTCATCTGGCAACTTTGTATAAATTTTGTTAATGTATTGCACTAACATACTAACTTCCCCAAAGTGATTTTGGGCACATTTTATCATTTTTTGTTTGCTGGTTTTTAGCAGGTTGGTGACAAAAAAAAAAAGAAAAACTCTGCGAAATTTCAGCCATAGAAGAGTTTTAAAGCCACCCCAAAAGAAGAACTTCAAGGACATCTCAAGAAAGGGAAAAAACATGGTTTTTCTCACTCCTTTTACCTCTTTCTTTACGCTGAAATTTCAGCTTTTGTAACAAGTCCAAGAGAGTCTCTTGGACTTGATTTCTTGCTTTGCATTTTTAGATTAATCAAGTCTCATTTATTTGCCATCCATTGCTAGCAATAGAAGTTGGACTTGCCCACCTTTGCATAAGCAATTGTTGATTGGCGCGGGTTTTAGATTAGTTAGAGTTTCATTTTGTTTTTATTTTATCCTTTATTTTTTGCCCGCACCTTGTAAGTGATTTGGCTTTGCCATCCTTGCGTTGGCTAGCATTTTTATTTAAAGTATTTGTTTATTTCCTTTTGCCCGCACCTCACAATCGAGTAGGCTCTGCCTCAGTTGTGATATCGTGCTTGGCTTGTTTTGTTTATTTTTTTCTCTAAGGATAAAATTTACCACAAGCCCCGTTTTTGCCCCGTATCCTTTCCCTCCGCAGGTTCGACCGATCTAGGGTGACGAGAAAGGGCAAAGATTTGTGTTGGCTAGTTTAATAGGCACCCAAATAAGTATCTTCATTAGAAAGGAGAAAAAGAGGTTTGACCTGTGGAGCTAGTGGGGTAGAGGCTGTAGGGGGCTTCGTGGCACTTTGTGTCCTCCAGTTGAGCATCCAGCAAGTTTCGAGTTTGACACGTGGAGCTAGGTGGGTACCTTGTGTTCCCATGTTGAGCACCCGACATTCTCTCTCTAATCGAAGGAGATAGTTTCTTGGGGTAGACATCTAGAATAGTTCATTTCTTTGCAACAAACACCTTAAGTCCCTAAGTCAAAGAGAGACATAAAATTTACTAAAACTTATAGGACCACTTGTATAACATTGTTACAATCATTTACATTTCTCTACTTTGTAATCACTTTATTTTAACTTACTCATTTATTGGAAGTCATCATGTTTTTGTATATTTGTTAAGGTAAATGAGTTGATGCTTTAGAAAATTATTTGAAGTTGATTATTGTGACTCCATAGCCTGAGTAGGGACAGCTTTGGTCATTTTGATTATTTGATTGTTTCTCTCTTTCATACATTATTGGTTGATTGTTAAAGGGTTTTGCTTGACAATGAAATATTTGTATCACTGCACGCCATAGTTTTAAAAATCGGAATCGGACTCGGAATCGGTCGAGGGTCAACTCAGAATCGGAATCGAAATTGGTAATGAATCGGTTATAAATCGACCGATTTGAATTTAATGAATCGGTTTGCTAAAAAATACATCAAATATTTAAATTTTAAAGAAAAACAACATTTTCAAGATTATAATCCATGATAAAGTGATAATGAGTATTGAACAATGAAGACTGCCCTCTGCAAGTGCACACTGCAATTTTAAAAATGATAAACTGTCCACCCGTGACCCAACTATCAGGCTTTAGCACTTTGCTGTCCACACTCCAGCACTATCCACCCGTGACCCAACTCAGCAGTGAGCACTACTACTGTCCACTGTCGATAGAGTCCACCCAACTCGGCACTTCCCACTGCCACTGTCAACTCCTCTTAGCTCGCTGCTTTGTCCACTAAGCACTCACTCAAGTCTCAAACAACAAACACAAGTGACAAGAAATAATAGGATATTAGGAAGTGGACCGATACTAGTTTATATTTGTAGTTGGGTTGGGTGGGGACTAGTTTAGGTTAGGGATAGGTTAGTAAAAATATAAACAAAAAAAAATAAAAACAAAAAAAAATAGAAGTTGCTCGTAACTGGCCCAGTCAGTTTCGAAACCGGCCGGTCAGACCGGTTAGTTACCGAACCGGACCGGTTTGGTTACCAACCGGCTGGTTCGGTAACTAACCAGTCACCGATTCGGTTTACCTGCCAGTTTGAACCGGTTTGGTACCGAACCGGTGAACCGGCCGGTTCCGAAACCGGTCAGACCGATTTTTAAAACTATGCTTCACACTGATTGTCATTTTTTGTAATTTACAACTCTTAGAAAACATTCTTTGAAAAAAAGAACTTAGTAAGTAGGGACTACCCCCCTTGGCCTTTAGGAGTTGTGGTCTAAACGGAGGAGTTTAGAACCGAGGTGACAGTGGGTTCTCAACTCATAAGTTGCCCTTGGGAACACACATAGCGGTTGGGAGACTTACTCGTGTCCAAATGTGTTTTAGGCGACAATAGACTGATCATCAAGAACGGTGTCCTCCATCTCCTGAAAGTCATGTCTATTAGATGTGCTTGCAACTCTGTCTTTCAATCCTTGCCGTGAATCACTTGAGCCCATACTAGTGAATGCCTCTCTTGCCTTCAAAAGCCTCCTGAAGGTGAGGTAGTAGCTAGCAAATCTAGTCTTTGCAATCTTCAATAGCTCCAACCTAGAGTGATTGCAAAAAATGTGGTGGGCCATGCTATGATTGGTGATAAATTTTATCATTTTCTTACCTCTCTTGTACAAGGCACCAATCCATCGATAACTAGGTTCCTTCATCTTAACAATATCATGCATCAAAAGGTTCAATGTGTAAACCAAACACCCTGACCAAAATATGTTGGGATACTTATCCTCAATGATTGCTCTTGTTGCCTTACAATTAGCAGCATTATCTATGATGACTTGAATGACATTGTATGGCCCAATCGTTTGAATGGTTTCAAGTAAAGGTTGTGCAATATTAATACCAGTCTTGTAGCTACTTGAGTAGTCATGAGGTGAAAGGAAGACCTCACCACTAGCAGACACACTAAGAATATTTATCATGGCTTGTCTTTAACATTTCCCCACCCATCAAATACAATGGATACCCCTTAGTTGGACCAACCATTTGTAAACTTTCCAAGAGCACTATTGATTTTGGCTCTTTCCCTGTCAAGTCCCACGGTTCTAGCTTTGTCATACCCAGGGCTCCTATATCCTTTAGGGGCACCATTGATGGCTTGTACCATTTCATGCAATAGGGTGAGCGAAGAACATTGAATGGCACACCACATGCATAGAGAAATCTATAAATTTTTGAATCCACATCATCTTTGAACCCATGGTCAAGGAAATCTAATAATGTTTTTTGCATAGGCAAGAATCCACTAGCATGGGTGAAAGATGATTTAGATCCACTACTAAACTTTTGCCGTGGGGATTCATATTCGACCCTTGATTTCTTGGAATTGTTTTGAGCGACCTCTTCTTCCATCCTATATTTGTTTCTTTCTTTAGCTGACACTTTCTCACATGTTTTGACTCCAATAGCCTTACCTTGATCACATGGCATAAGCCCACACAAATGCTTTCTCACACGGGTATATGAACCTGTGTTTTATTACAATGGAGGCATGTAAACTTCATGGTTCCACTCCCTCTCCCTCCCCCAAGCCTTGTCAAAGGTGTTGTGTCCTTTTGTTTTTGCCTCTCATCACTCTCAATCTCCTCCTCCTCCTCCTCATCTCCCTCTTCCGCCTCCTTCCATGGTATGTGCCGCTCCCTATCTCGTCATCCTCATCATTGCTACCACCAAATCTACTTGCCACCACCACCATCATGAGAAGAATCGGGACCAAAAACAAAAACCACATACCCATCATGCTTGTTGATTCAATATGAGAATCACTTCTTGGCTACAATTGAATGATGGATAAGAAGAAATTGGAAAGAGTAGGAAAAAACACACACAGAATTTAAAATTTTAACATAGTGAAATATTTTTTTCAAAAACAAACAAAGATTGGGTTTTTAGAGCCTACCTCTTTAGCTCTTCAAGGATGGTTGAATGTCTCTATGGAAGCCTCCAATCTTCCTTCCAAGCTCTCACAAATAGAAGCTTTCAATCTCCCCTTCAATCTCCCTTCCAAGCTCCTACAAATTTTCTCTCAAACAACTAGCAAAGCCACTCAAAGCCCTAGCAAGATAAATGAAAACAAGCAAATGAGGAATAGAATGAGTCCAAATGGAGTCCAATAGTGTTTATAAAGGATAATTGAACCCTAGCCAATCACTAAAAAACATTTATTTTTGCAAAATTGAGAAAATTGGGAAAAAAATTTCCTAACATGCGGAATCGCTGAGGGAGCGTTTTTTTTGGCCCAGGATTGTTGAGAGAGCAATGAGGAATCGCTCTGGGAGTGTCGCTCCCTCATCAATTCCGAGGATGGGCAGGGAGCGTTTTTTTCCCTTAGGAATCACAATTCCCAAAAACGCTCCTGGGAGGAATCGATGAGGAATCGCGATTTCGGGAGCGATTCCTCCCAGAGCGCAAATCGGGAGCGATTCAAGGGTGTCCCTAGTAGTTCCTCGCAGCCTTGTTTAAAACCCTCAAATTTTAGATTTATAGGATCTGGTTTGCGGTTGGCTTTAAAACTAAAAACCAACATTGAAAATAAATGAAAACCCCTTCGTTTAAATTTGCATGATCATCGGTCTCCATTTTCCCATCAAACACACTTGTCATTCCTCTAGGGGAGACGCCCTTCTTGAGGGAAGTGGGTATTTTTCATTCCGCAAATTGGGTATTGCTAGCTTCACCTCTAATCGCATTATCTTACACCTACCAATAAATTTCAATGACTAATTTTATCCAATTTCACTATTTACTCCTAGATTCTAATTTCCATACTCAAAACCCTAGGGTAAATTGGGGCTTTTCATATAGACACTCGTTTTCTCTTACTAATTGTGCCAAACTCTAATTAACTATCCTACTAAGAGATTTAATCAAGTTACCCTAGATTATTTACTTGCATTCCTTATTTTTAGGGTCATCTTGGTTAAAGGGATGCCCCCTAGGCTTAGTATTTGCACTAAGTCGAAAGTGCCTGTATCCTTGACTAGCGTGACATCTGAGTTTTTTCAAAGGTCTTGGATATCGTAGGTCACGACTTTAATTTTCTTTCCCCTGTGCCATTTTGGATAGGATCACCTTACGAGGCAACTACAAGATTCGTGATAATAATACCACCTAGGTTATTTCCTTGTAGATCTTGGAATAGATCTAGATTTCTCGGATTTGATAGGAATTAGCTCTCAAACCCTAGCTATCCTTGAATGTCAGTAGGTTCCTTACTACAATTTTTTATTGACCCCATCTGCCCTACTTCAACCCTTGGCACTAGTCCTATGTTTCTAACCACATAAAATGAAAATTAAACCTCTTTTTCTTTTTGGTTTGAAATCTGGAAATTAAATTCATCTTAGGCATAAAGTATCTCTAGAGAACCCTAAAAATTGCATCATTAGAACCCTCCTTTAGGGCTGCATCTATTTCCTGTTTAGGCCATTCTCTTAGGGCTGTACCATGCATCTTTTAATCTGATTTTTAGCGCAGTTTAGGGTCTGCTTTGCTTACTTGTTATAAACAGAAAATTAAAGGTTACTTTAATTCTAGATTTGCTTCAAAATTTTGCCCTTTCATCTATCTTCTGCTGGGTTAAAATTATGAACTGTTTAAGAGTGATTATTAATTAACATAATAAAGGCATTTT
The DNA here is from genome assembly GCA_001517045.1 of Pseudotsuga menziesii. Taxonomy (NCBI): domain Eukaryota; kingdom Viridiplantae; phylum Streptophyta; class Pinopsida; order Pinales; family Pinaceae; genus Pseudotsuga; species Pseudotsuga menziesii. The sequence continues at coordinate 39,588 of LPNX010020399.1, read as the reverse complement.
TAAAATAGTTTTCTAATTAGATTTAGATCTGATATAATTTATGGGTTAGTTGCAAGTTATTAGAAGCATAAAACTCACATTTCCTCCAGTGTCTAATCATTTTCAATAGATCTCTAATATGCATTCACCATCAACCTGATTAATCTCACAGAATACCCTAAGTGATGGTGAATACAAGTAACTAAAGTGTCCCATGAGTTGTCGGATCTTAAAACATAGTTTCATTAGAGGAAATTTGGGGTCTAAAATGGGCCTTATAAGAAAACGTGCCAACAATAAATTTTGTGAGTTGGAATTTAGGAACGAATAGGATTTCAATAAAATGAGTCAACCATAATGGTTGAATCGACATATTTGTCATAAAATAAAACTACTTTTTTTGTTCGTATTTTCGACATATCTCTTTGTGTTTTTACTCAAATTCCGAGCGGGAGAGCTCGTTGGATGTGGAATTTAATTCTGTATCCAACGAGTACCCACACTGCATACTTTTGACGGACTCCGCTACCCCAAAAATAAGAAATACCTGAAAAAAGATGATGATGATGTGCATCCAATGAGCTCTCCCGCTCGAAATTTAAGTAAAACCACAGGGAGATATGTCAAAAATACGAACAAAAAAAGTATTTTTTTTCATTCTTCCTCCAAAATTAATAACTATTATTTTATTATTTTAACTATTATTTTATTATTTTAACTTTTATTTTATTATTTTCGTTAGGAGGCCCATTTTAGACCTCAAATTTCCTCTAATGCTTGTTCTTTTCTAGCCTATTTTGCATGTTCTTTCAAACACTTTTAAAGAATAGAATTTTTTGTTGTTATGATATCCAAATCTGCTTTACATAACAGCAATCTAATCTCATCGTACATCTGGAAATTTAGGGTAATAATTTGTTAAGTTTTCTATGCTGCCATAGCTTAAGTACTAACTTGATAAGCATTAAATACATTTTCACAATAACAACATAAAGAAGATCACTGAAAGAAACACAATCATAAAGTACATAGCAATTTACCCTGGGAACCCTAAAGGGAAAAATCCAGCAAAAAATTCCTCAATATAGATTACCAGAATGCAATGACCAAAGAACAAGGTCTCATATAGAGAGAGACCAAACCCTAAGCATAAGAGCCGAACCCTAAGCATAAGAGCCGAGACACGAAAGACACTAGTCCTCCCTTCTTTGTCTCTCCTTCTTTATCTATCTTGCGCAATACAAGTGTGAGTGAGTGTCTATAAATGAGGGAGGGCGCCTCCCTATTTATACTAGTTTCCCAACTGATATTTTCCATAATTGGGCCGACCTATCTAGGGAGTCTCACAATAATAATTATATTATTTTTTCTGGGTGTTATTGACCTAAATTACAATGGAGGGTTTACCTCATGACTTTTACATGACCTTTTACATCAGTGACATCTCCCGAAGAATGAATAATAATAATGTAAAGTACAAGTAGAATATTCTTCAAAGTTACATTATTTCAACACTCCCCCTTAACAAGAAGGGTATTCTACCGATAACAACTACAACTGGTGTGGATCTACACAACTTCATCGGAAGGAGAGAGGAGGCATCATCAACATCATCTTTTGGAACATTGTCTAGTACATCTATACACCATCCAATGTTTTGAACAACATCGTCATCTACAGCACGGAGTTGGAGTATCATCATCTGCAGCCTAGAACTGGGGCGTCATCATCTGCAGCATGGAATTGGAACATTATCAGTTGCATGGAGCTGGAGCATCATCATCTGCAACATGCAACTGAGGCATCACCTACAGCATGGAGCTGGAGCATCATCATCATCTGCTGGAACATCATTATATGCAGCATGGAGCTAGAACATCATCAACAACATGGAGCTAGAGCATCATCATTTGCAGCATGGAACTGGGGCATCACTTGTAGCATTGAGTTGGAGCATCATCACCATTTGCTAGAACATCATCATATGCAACATGGAGTTGGAACATCATCAACAGCAAGGAGTTGGAGCATCATCATCATTTGCATCAACATAGAACTATTGGATCATCATCATCTTCAGTACAGAGCTGAAGTATCAACATCTTCAGTATAAAAACTGATACATCACTAACAACGTCAGCACGAGGCTGGCTCATCAGCATAAAGCTGGAATAACAACAATGACAACACAAGGCCAGCTCATCAGCATAAAGTTGGAATAACAACAACGACAGCACGAGGATGGCTCATCAGCATAAAGCTGAAATAACAACAACAACATGTGACAGGGATAACAATATCATCATCATCAGCTCAAGGCTGGAGTAACATCATCTATGGCAAGTGTAACAACAACCAACGTGATCCTTCCTTTCAGAATCATGGACAAGACATTTGTGGTACTCAGACGATTCTTCCTTTCGGAATTACGCGATCAAGTCTTTGCGGAGCTACCAATTCTAATCACAACTAACACATACATACACAGGACAATCCTTCCTTTTGGAATTACGGGATCAAGTCCACCACTAACATCCTAAACGATCCTTCCTTTCGGAATTACGGGATCAAGTCCACTACTAACATCCTGGACAATCCTTCCTTTCGGAATTACGGGATCAAGTCCACTAGCATCCTGGATTATCCTTCCTTTCGGAATTATAGGATCAAGTCCACTGCTAACATCCTGGACGATCCTTCCTTTTGGAATTACAGGACCAAGTCCACTACCATCAACATTTAAGACGATCCTTCCTTTTGGAATTACGGGATCAAGTCCAAGGACGATTAGTTCCAACATCTTGGACGATCCTTCCTTTCGAAATTACAGGATCGAGTCCACCCACAACATTTAAGACGATCCTTCCTTTCGGAATTACGGGATCAAGTCTAAGGATGATTAGTCCCAACATCTTGGACAATCTTTTCTTTTAGAATTATGGGATCAAGTCCACTCACAACATTTAAGACGATCCTCTCTTTCGAAATTATGGGATCAAGTCTAAGGACGATTAGTCCCAACAACTTAGGCGATCCTTCCTTTCGGAATGACTGGATCAAGTCCATCAAGATCAACATTTAAGACGATCCTTCCTTTCGAAATTGCGGGATCAAGTCTAAGGATGATCAATCCCAACTGAGCTACCTGATGTGATCAGGATACCATAGTATCATTAATACTGCTCCCCCTTTCGAGGGAAGTCCTTACAGACAACACCAAGCTTGTCTCGGAAGTGTTCAAACTTCACACGAGATAGAGGCTTAGTCAACAAATATGCCACCTGCTCATCTGTTCTCACATATTGGAGCTTTATGGCTCCCTTCTGCACCATGTCACGAATGTAGAAGTACCAGATTTCTATGTGCTTCGTCTTATCATGGAACACGGGGTTCTCTGTCATCTTCATGCAGCTTTGGTTATCACATAGAATCACGGTAGCATCCATCTCCAGATCAAACAGATCTGACAACAACTATTGAAGCCATATGGATTCATAACTGGCGGACCAAGCTGCAATATATTCCGCTTCTGCAGTGTTGAGAGCAACACTAGACTGCTTCCTGCTTAGCCATGAGATCATGGCTAACCCCAAATTGAAACATCCTCCTGAAGTTCTCTTTCTATATGAGACACTTCTTGCCCAATCTAAATCTGTATAATCATACAGTCTAATGTCATGGTCTCTAGTATAGTCTATCGTACCTTTCAGGTGCCTCATCACATGCTTTGCAGCTACCAGATGAACATGTCTAGGCTCAACCAGATACTGACTCAAAGTGTTCACAGCAAATCATATATCTGGTTGAGTATTCGTCAGATACAACAATGAACCAATGATTTTTCTGTATAGTGTCACATCCACTAATTCTAATGATGCATCGACCAACAACTTCAAGTGTGTATCCATGGGTGTGGCCATGGCTTTACATTTTGTAACGGTAAAAATCCATTTACTAGAACTTCTCGAACTTCCACTTTCCAAAATACAAATAATCCATGAATATATATAAAAGTTGATAAAATAGATATGATATTTTATAAGATAGACTTTCTCGTATATATAATTGTTTAAAGGGTGTTTAATGCAACTCTTCATAAAGAGTTACACCTTTTCACTAATTAATATTATATTATTATTGTTGTTGTTGTTATTATTATGATTTCTATATATATATATATATATATATTGTATTATGTTATATTTATGTATTTATTTGTTGTTATTATTTAGGTATGTAACATTGCTATCTCTTAGAAAGACTTTGTCCTCAAAGCCCTATTATGTGGTTGCATCGTACCTTGTGATGTCATAGTTGACAAAACATGTCGATACGAACTTCCAGCATAACTTGTAATACCCTGGTTCTGACCCCATGGTATTAAAATTGTACACGATGTATGGATTGTATTGGAATCATGGCAAGGAGCTCAAGGCCAAGGCCTTGCCATTCATTGATGTTTTGTGGATAGGTGATCAAGGTTGATACCTATGGTTTTGGTGCTAAGTCAAGCACAGAGCATTTTGAATATCATGTAAATGCACAATTTAATAAAATACCACAACTAGCTATGGGACTGCAACGTGAAAGAGATGGGGGCATGATTCCACAAGGGATAGGGTGGGGAGTTAGTCAAACCCCATGAGCCAATAGGGTGTGACCAGGTGTCAATGGGGAAACCCATGTACCCTTGGCTACCTTTTTGTCCTCTATCCTTAATCATTAATTTCTTCCAGAAGTTGGTTGAGGCAGTTAATGCCTTGTGCAGAGCAAGGCATGGAAGTCTGATTGTGTGTTTGAGCAAACCTGCAAGTCTGCAGTCTGTGTTCTTTAGAGTTTAACAAGCATGACAAAGACATAAAGTACAGTCGGAATCTTTTTCATGTTTACGTCCAGAGCACGAAAAAGAGAAAACTAAGCTCATACCGGGACTTCCTTTTCCGTAAATTTAGTCCCTCAGGTCCGGAAAAGTGATAAACCTATGCCTGAGAATACTCTTCCCAATTCTGTAGAAAAGAGAGTGATCCTTTCTTGTACTATTCCGCATGGTCTGAGAAAGAGATAACCTACCACCAATGCAGATGCCCATTCACATATTCTTAACGAGCTTGAACGGACAAGTTAACTCGGCAGTCAAGTCTGTTTTGAGGAGTCAGACCTGGGCCTAAAGAAACCTCATAAGGGTGGGGAGTCCTATATTGGGATAGCTTGTAAAAAGAGACCAAAATGATGCTCCTTTTAGCGTGAAAATTAGCGAAGAGGATTCCCCTCTATCTAAGACAGCTGCAGCAGTATCGAAAGACAACATGGGTTCTAAATGAGGATACTCATGAGAGGAAGGCCCTATCCACGGAAGAACGATGGTAAAGACAAGGAGCTAATGTTTAAGAATACCATAGTCTGTGGTTAAAATGTTGATTGCTAAGTTTAAGATGAATTAAGTATAGATGCAAAATGCATGTGAAATGACAAAAAATCACCCTACATGAGCAAAAAAAACACCTTAAAATGATAAAAAACCTGTTATAAGGCAAAAATGAATGGTATTAGTTTGATAAAATGTGAACTATAGGGAAAAAACCCACTTGAGAAATTTAATTTCTATAAATAGTTCAAAAACATAAATAAAAACAATGTTCCACCAAGTTTCCGGGACGGGGGGGCGTGGGAGCGGGGAAACGCACATTGGGGATGTGTAGAGACACCCCAAAATTTTGGGGTACGGGGAGGCTTCAGGGTCCCTAACATAGGGGGGTCGGTCTCTAAAATTATAAAAAAGAAAAAAGAAAAATAATAAAAATATGAACCCCAACATATAAACATATCAATTCCTCATTGCATCACCATTTGCATACTAGCATGCTTATGTTCCCAAAGAATTTTGTGTAATTTAATGTAATCGTTATAGCCAAGCATATTATATCGATGTTTGTTTCTTTTTTTTTTGTTTCTATTTCGTTTTAAAATGACCATTTAGTGTAAAAGCCTAAAATTTAAGATGAACCATTTCTTTTTTAAGTAAAAAAGTTTAAAAAATCAAGGGCAGTGGGGGCCTGTCGGAGCCCCTCATTTTCAGGAGGGGGCGTGTGGGAGCCCCCCAATCCGAGAAACTCCTATACCCGCGTTTCCCCAAGTTTTGCAGAAAGGGGGGCGCTGGGAAACGTTTCCCATGGAGCCCCCCAACCCCCGGGGCGTGGGAAGCGTAGGGGGCGAGCCCCCGACCCTGGGAGGCGTGTTCCCGTGGAACATTGAATAAAACTCACCATTTTGAATTTTAGCCATAAAAAGCAAGTTTTCACCTCTACCTTCATTCGATCGGTGTGGACAATCCAGTGGACGAAATCCAATTTTGCAAGTGTCAGGTAAGACTACACCCCAAGCTCTTCAATTTGATCCTAGCAAATTTTAAATTTAGGCCCCAATTTTATATTTTTGAGCGCCCTTAAGTAAGGAACGCTGTGTACGCGGGTTCGCTATATTGAAACTCGCGTACACGCGTTCTGTATGTGGGTTGCCCTGAAGGACAGTCGCGTACAGTACGCGACATGCCTAACTAAATAGTCGTGTACGCTGCGTGAAGAGTAAAAGAAATATTTAGGGTCCAAAATATGAATTTTTGCATGAAACTAAAGGTTCACAATGGTTGTTTTGCTAGGCTTGAAGATGGTGCTTGAGTGGAGGGAGCGTGAGCATGAAGATATGGATCAAGAAGCACTCCAGGATGCCCCCATGGTGAATGTTTTACGTTCAAGTGGGTTATTGAAGTTCTTTTGCACATCACCTATGCGGGCCAATGCCCGCCTGCTAGTCCGCCTGCTAGAGTTCATGATAAACTACTGGGACCATGATTTAGGCATGTTTGACGTTCAAGGTGAGTCCTTGGAGATTACCTCAGAGGATATTTACTTCATTGTCGGTCTATCATGACGAGGAGCTCCAGTCAACTTGGAGGGCACCGACAGAGGCGGTGATCCCCTAAGTGTCCAAAACTACATTGATATATACTGCGCACCAGGTACCCAAAAGAGAGGGAGTTGCATCCCTATTGCACATATACGTGATCTTCCTCTACAGGTACTGATAAGTACCATAGTGAGGGTTGTGGGATCATCTTCTCTTCATCTCGCTACACGAAACCAAATGAGGTTGGCAGTGGATTGCATGCAGGGGGCTTTATATGATTGGTGTTCGAGAGTTGTCTCGATTTTGAGAAAGCAACTCTCTGACTGCAAGAGAGGTAGGAGGAAGAACTTTGGAAATTTTAACATACTAGTTGCTTTCTTTGAGAGAGAGTGTCGGGATTGAGCCCTGCAATACCCCTACCAGTTCGATCTCCTCGTCAACCTAGGCTGAGTAGATGGGGAGATATTTTCCTCCGCCAGGGAGGAGGTGGCTCAGTGCAGAGTGTGTATGATGATGACTTCTACTTTTGGTGGGAGCGACAGTTGCCAGCACTGGAGCAGTTTCCATATGCTGGGATGGATTTCCGAGGTGATCTAGACCTTGTCCTCTTTCCAGAAGGAGCATGGGGAGAGCTAGGTAATTTTTTATTTTCAAGTTTTTAAAATTTTTATGAATTTTAAAATATAGAGATATATACATATGTATAAGAGTTCTAATCCTATAAACATATCAAAATGCAGATATTGGACTGGTCCGCCCTGAAGGGCATCCACGCATGTATGTGCGTCCTGTCTTAGGCGAAGACCAGGGGCTTATTAGGGTTCTGGAGGGGAAGCTGGCTAGGCTTACCCAGAGGGTACCCACCTTGCGGATAGAGCACATTTCAGCCGTCATGCAGGAGTTTGTGGTTGGAGTTCCACCTGTCTGGATACGCCTTTTGAGGCGGGTGGCCAGAGCAGTTCTAGTAAACATAGATGCTGTTGAGGTTGCCGAAGCCGAGGAGGCTGAAGAAGCCAGAGTACAGGGAGACCGGGGGTACCAAGGTGGTCCAAGTGACCAGGGTGATTTAGCTTAGATCTAGGGCATTTGATGGACTATGATCCATATTTTGTATATGTTTTGTATATTATATAGTTATGACTGGATCTGAGGATCAGAGACTCGACCTATCTATAGACAGATATTCACACACACACACACACACACACACACACACACACACACACATATATATATATATATTGTCGGTTTATTTACAAATGTTTTTTATGTGTATGCTGTATATTTTTATGAAATATGTGTTAGATGCCAATGCAGAATGTAATTAGCGTATGCATCAGTTAATGAATTCTGATTCTTAGAATGTCATTGAATGTAATGAATTCAAAATTTCTTTTCAACAACCTAACTTGCATGAACTGACGTAATAGAATAGGGTTCCGCACCTGATAAGCTCGATTGAGCTAGGAAACCACTAGTTGAGAGTCCAGTCGGATTTCCAGCTGGGTGATACCACGTGACAAAGCATCCCATAGAAGCTCAATTACAGCCCTATACTTAGCAACATTATTAGAAGCAGGACCTAAGCAAGCGCCTCCTGAGGCAACTAACTGTCCTGAGGGAGAATAAATGACCCATGCCGCTGAAGCAAGATTACAAGTGTGGCGACTGGCGCCATCAGCGAAACCTACGTACCTCTCGGAAGACATCTGAAACAGCCAGCAGATGGTATAAAAAACACAAACCGACAAACTAGTGTACATAAAAATATATACAAGAAAATACAAGAAAAAGCACTGAGCCTAAGCATAGTACTTTTTCAGGTAGAGCCCATTTGTAGGTTCAGACAGCTTATTCCCATCAAAATCAATTAATTCATATGCGCCCTTCTTTAAGACCTTCGACACGACGTAAGGCCCTAACCACATGGCCTTGAATTTTCCTGCTCCCAGGGGTTCTTTGTCTTGATCCCAAAGCAAAACAAGTTTCCCCTCAGAGAAAATCCGAGGCTTGACCGACTTATCATATTGGCTTTTGACCGTATTTTTGTGAGCTTGATTTGCTATTAGCGCATCTCTACGCTGCTCATCAAGATATTCTAAGTGTACTAGATGTTTTTCAAGCTCTGTCGTATCAAGTAACACATGAATAGCTATTTTCAAGGATGGGATTTCACATTCAACCGGGGTAACGGCTTCCATTTCATGAACGAGTTGGAAAGGGGAGAAATCTGTAGCAGTTTTTACAATAGTTCGGTACGCCCAAAGAGCAGGGTATAGCATGACATGCCAGTTAGAACGGGCTACATCAATTGTACGTTTGAGGATAGTCTTCAAAGTCTTGTTAATAGCCTCAACCTGACCATTTGCCTGAGGATAGTATGAAGATGAATGTTCTTGTCTGAATCCAAGCATAGTGGTCAGTTCCGTCATCATGCTATTTTGAAAATGACTGCCATGGTTAGTGACAATCACCTTGGGTATACCAAACTGTGCTATAATCTGATTGAACACGAAGGAAGCTGTTGTTTCCCCGTCGGCTTTAAAGGTGGGCATTGCCTCTGCCCATTTCGTAAAATAGTCCACAACGACAATGATATATTTGTGCCCCCCAGCCGAGGCTAGGTTGCACGTCACGTAATCAATCCCCCACTTCATGAAGGGGCCCACCGAGACAACGGGAAATAACGGAGCGGGATGTGACTGCATTTTTCTGGTGTAAAGCTGACAGGGATGACAGAGCTTCACCGCTTCCACACAATCTTTGAAGATTGTGGGCCAGAAATAATCGGCACGTAGTATCTTTTGGGTCGTTGCTAACCCAGATAAATGACCCCCACACGCTCCACTATGGGAATCATTCAAGACAATCTCCGCTTCCTCATGGGTAAGACATTGACGCAAAATGGAATCTATCCCCCTTCGATATAAAGTATCTCCTATGATGAGGTAGTTCTTAGCATGAAGGCGTAATTTACGTCGTTCCTCCCACGAGGAAGCCGCAGGATACTTCAAAGTCCGGAGATATATAAGTATATCTCCATACCAGGGGTCAGAGATGGATATCAAGAAGATATGCTCATCTGGGAATGAGTCTTCTTCAGTGACTACATCTTCTTCCGTTGGAAATTCTGCTATAAGCTCAACAAAAACTAAGGATTTTTAGACTTAGCGGACTAGAAATCCAAGTCAAACTCTTGGAGAATGACTATCCATTTGTTAAATTTGCCTCCAACAATCCGTCGGGACAAAACATACTGAAAAGGATTAACATCCGCCACTACTGTTGTAGTCCTCAGTAACATGTAGTGACGTAACCTCTGAATAGCATAAACAGTTGCTAAGGCCAATTTCTCGACGTGGGAGCATTTGAGTCCAGGTCCAGCTAAAGCACGGCTAAGATAGTAAACGACATACTCCTGGAGCTTATTGTCTTCCTGGACCAGGACTACCCCAATGGTCGACTCAGACGCTGCCAGATACGATATAAAATCCCTAGAGTAATCTGGCGGATGCAGTAAGGGTGCCGACAACAAAGCTTTTTTCAATGCCTCGAAAGCAAGTTGTGCAGTTTCATCCCATACAAATGGGGTGTCTTGTTTTAGCAGGCGCATGAAACCATTAGTAATTTTGGCATAGTTAACAATGAAACGTCAAAGAAAATTAGACTTTCCCTGTAGGCTCTGAAGTTGCCTGATAGAACAAGGAGGCAGATTTACAATGGCCTCAACTTTGAATGGATCCACCTGAATGCCTTTATTAGAGACAATGAATCAGAGTAATGTCCCTGAATCGACACGGAAGATGCACTTGTGGGGATTCAAGCGGATCTTATAGTATCTGCATCGCTTAAAGATTAGACGCAAGTGATCTGGATGATCGATTCTTTTACAAGAATGCGCAGGCAGATCATCAAGGTAAGGTTCGACAATGGCTTTGATATCATGGAAGGCAAAATTCATTGCCCGTTGAAAGGTTGCCCCAGCATTTTTCAATCCAAAGGGCATCTTTTTGTACGCGAAGGTACCCTAGGGACAAATGAAAGCAGTTGTATGTTGGTCTTCCGGTTTTATTTGAATTTGATTGTATCCGGAGAAACCATCCATAAACGAGAACACTTCACTTCTCGCACAAGCATCTATAATTTGGTCTATAAATGGCGCGGGATAGTTGTCCTTGGGACAGGCTTTATTCAAATCTCGAAAGTCAGTATAGACGTGTATGGTCCCTTGTTTTTTATCAACAAGAACATGGTTGGATACCCATTCCGTCAGAGCTATGGGATAAATAAAACCAACTTTCAACAGTTTTTCAACTTCAGCCTTCACAGCCTCCGCTTTACGCGGGTTAACAGGTCTTAACTTTTGCATAACAGGTTTAGCGTCAGGGTATGTTCGGATCTCATGTTCAACTATCGATGGATCAATGCCTGGCATCTCCTCATATGACCAAGCAAAGACGTGAAGGAATTCCTTGAACAAGGCCGTATAGATTGCAATCTCCTCAAGAGAGCAGTTTGCACCTATATGGATATTTTCCACGACATCTGGATTCGCAAAGATGTTGATAGGGATAGTAGCGGAAATATTTGCCATATTCCCCTCGGCAAACATTCCTTCCCTTGGTAAGCGATTGATGGGTGTATCAACATCATCTGACGGTCTCATATGAAACTCTTGATTCTCTATCTTGCTTAGCTCTGGAAGAAAATAGGATCGATGATGAAGATCTTCGCAGATCTTACCACGTCCGCACATGGCTTCCAGAATGGCTTCATCAGAAGGTAAAACCATATTTAAACAATCCGTAGAATGCAAAGAGTTTTCCGCCCAAGCAGGGAAATAGACTTCTTTTAGGTCCTCTGAGACTGTGAGAGGGTCTGGAATGGGATCAACAGTGGTTTGAGTGATAGCTTGGTAAGCCACTTCCACTGCCAATAAGGGCACTTCCGGTTCATGGGGGGAAGGGAGAACCCAAGGATTAGTCCTATCAACAACCGTGGCTATGGACTTCCCCACACTAGTAGAACCAATATAGTTAATCGCGGCTGGAAGATCAAATGTGCCTATCAGTGATGCGTACATTCCAGCCCCCAAGCTCTGTGCAACAGGTTTGACCTGATCAACCAATGGCACAGCGGACTCATTAGACTCCACGCGGCCTTTTCGAGTAAAATCAAGTTGGTCAACAGTAACCAACTTTCCTTTGTGTGGAAATACTACCACCCGAAAGACGACCGACGCAATAGCGGACATGGCATAAGTCCAGCTTCTTCCCAAAAGCAAATTATAGTCCAAAGGTGCATCAATCACTTCTACCTCAACAGACACCGCTTTCCCTGCCAACTTGTTTTCAAAAGCCGGTAGGATACCATGCAAACGGAATGACCTTTCGTCGAAAGCAATAAGCAGAGTGTTTGACGAGACTAGCTCCGGGGATCCGAGAGCTTTCCAAAATGACAAGGACATAACGCATGTAGAAGCACCCTCATCAACAACTTCCCTTTCAATGGTCTTTCCACCATGGATGACATCTATTGATAAGGCTACACGATAAGGTAGGCGAATTTTAACATCAGACAAGTGAAATTTCGCCATGAGACTCGACGAGTCCATGCTGCCTAAGGCTGCTAAGAGTGCATCCCGCTGGGCGGGACAGCTCTGTAGCACCTCTAAAGCTGACATTGCACACGGGGTTTGGGCTAAGTCTTCAACCACGGAGTAGTTTGAAGCAGCCCTAGCATTAGGGTTATGCAAGGTCTTCTTAAAGACACCTTTCTGTATCTTAGGCATAGTTTCAGCAAGCTTCTCGATTGTGAGAGGGTTAGAAGTTTCACCTATAGACTTACCCTTCTCAGAAGTCTCTTTTTCGTAGTTTTTATTCCTAGTCTTTAGCAAAGTCGAAGATCGAACCATGTTGATATAGTTGGAGTCAGGGGCACCTGGAGTGCCCCCTGCTACATTAGAAGCTGAAGCAGAGTTCTGCCCTTGGGGAAAAGGATCCTTCATGACAGCCGGTTGTTGAGCTTTTAGCAGCTTCTGGGCCTGTTCCATAAGGGGACAAAGGTGAGTGAGGTGATCCTCGTGGCACAACTTACATGGGAATTTCACCTTTTTCTTTTCTTTTTTGCCCCCATCAACATTATTCGTGGGTTTCTGCTTGTTTTGATTTCCCTCCCCTTTCTTTCCTCTCTTCTTCTTCCCACCGGGTTGCTGATTGCCCTTCTGAGAGGTCTGTGCAAAAACATTTGCACTTTGGAGTGAGGGGGCAGCCTTTGCTGCCTCCGCCGTAGAATGTTTGACAGACAGCTGATGAAGCTGTTTGGCCAAAGACTCTACAGTGGGAGAGTTTACGGACCCAACCACACCATCGGCATGGGGTCCAGGCTTAGGTTTCTCTGCATCGTGGGTAGGCCTCGGTGCCTCAGGGATAATCTCATACAAGATCCCAGATTGTGAATAAATCAAATCTAATTGCTGGGCCCTGAGAATGGCTTCTTCTTCATTCGTCACTCTTGAAGTGGATAAGTCCTTAGATATGTAAGGCAACAGGGATTTAAGGAACCACTCTAGTAAAAACTCGGGAGGAATAGTGGCTTTAATAAGGCTCTTTCGCCTCCTCCACTCTTGGATGTGTTCCGAGATGTGGGTGGCCTTGTTCTTCTTGAAGGTAGATAACAAGTCCGTTCCGAAATCGTATCGGACCGAAAGCTGAAAGTGGCTAAGAAATGCACTAGCCAAGTCTCAAAAACCACTGAACGTAGCAGAAGGCAACTCAATGTACCATTTTGCTGCAGTACTCGTTAAGGTTCTTAGGAACAACCTCCAACCTAACTGAATCTTCATTCAGTGAATTAGAAGAAAACCATAAATGAAAAGTGGTGGCATGAGCCCCAGGATCTTCACCAACTTTGCCCTCGAATTTAGGGATGTGCGATGGCAATTTGGTGAGGATAGGTGGCCATGAGGGGCCATGCCTCATCGGGTCGTTCATCAATTTTGACAAATCTGGCAAGTTTAACGTTGTCAGGAACGGAAGCTTGGGTCGAACCGGAGCACTAAAAGTGCCAGTCTAGGGATGAGAGCGACTTGCCCCTGAATGCCCATATGTAAAGGTGGGGTTGCCCCCTGCTGCCGGTTGTGAAGTGGATGGATTACTTTGAAACGGATTCCATCTGTAAGCCACAGGATTGTGGGTGGGAGGTGCAGTATAAGAGGTTCAGGCCGTCCCAGTCGAAACTGGGCTTTGAAAAAAGGGAGCAGGTATCCCTCCGCTAAACAACGAAAAGGGAGAGCTTGTGAACGGGACCGAGACCGGAGTTTGAAAACCTTGCCCGTAAGAGGTAGGGTTTCCAAACTGCACTCCTACATAAGAAGGTGATGGGCCTACGTATGGAGTGGATGGGGGAATATGCCCCCCATTCCAAGGAATTCCTTGGATGAAAGCTGAGGATCCCACCGGACCACTCCGGGCAGTGTGTGTGAAGGAGGAAGGAACAGTAGGTATACTAGGAATCCCAGTAACCATGTCACCAGAAGCACCTACTAGGCTTGTGGGAATCAGTGGTTGGACTACTCGGCTCGCTGGAGTCAATGGCGTAGTAGGTATGCTAGATCTAGGGGCACTTACCGGGGGAGATAGTACCCCTTCAGCTGGAAAGGCTGAGGTGAAAACAAAAGAACTTTCTCCCACAGTAGACATTACCCTGCCCACAGGGACACCTAAAACAGGTGAATCAAAAGGCCTAACCTGGATGATCACAGGATCGTTTAAGTCAGTCAAGGGTGTATTAAAATTCCTTGCAAACTTGTCAGCCTGCAAGTCTTCTATCTCAACTGTATTAAAATCAAAGCGGTTAACTCTAAGTGCTGGTTCACCTGGAACTTCACTTACTCCTATCGGCTCAAATGAACCGTCCATGTCCAATCTCCGCCTTTGAGGTGGAGGTGGAGGTTCCAATGTGATGAGAGGAGGAAGGTTTTGCAACCTTCGTGACCTTCTAATAGGTTGGTCCTCCACGATTGTAAATTTGACAATTCAAACCCTAAGGTCGACTAAACATAGACAAACCGCAGAGCAATCACTACAGAAATTCCTAAAGTCTCAACAGTTAGCAAGGATAAAAGATATGCTTTCCCGAAGAAAGCTGAAGAACAGTTACTTGGCGTCCTTGAAGAGGTTCTTAGGCACAAGCGGAGGAATCACTCACCGCCCTCCTACACTTTCAACAAGGGTTACCTTCCAAGCCGGTCCAAGGTGAACCAGAAATAGCCTCCGGTTTACCTAGGTATGAACCCTAGATGTCAAGAGACTAAAGGCTACCTTAGCTATACCAACAGTCTTGGGGGATAGTCGCAAGCCTGACTCGTACGCATGGGTAGGGTAGCTGAGCCTGAAACTCTGTCTAGGACAAAATTCGCAGATGCGTAAAAGTCCTGATTTACGTTTCGACAAGGAATCGGATGGTTATCTTCTCAATCCAATGCCTCCACGCGGCCTCGTGCTTGACTCTCGTTTGAGAGGAGCTTCCCAGATGCTATCGATAAAGAAAAGGATTTACCTATCGAGAAGCCCACTATGTCTGAATTTTAAAACTTATGGGAAGTTTACACTTCCTATCCCACAAGTCTAGCCTACGCTAGTAGGTGTATGGCCCTAAAAAATAAAAATTACTAATAAATTTTAATTATTGCGTTCATTTTAAAGGGCTTTTTTTTTCACTCAGAAGGAAGTGGAGTGAAGGACTATGATGTTTTTGACTCGATAAGAAATATAAAAAACAAAGGTGTATGTTTTCAAAGCAAATTATCACTACCAAAACAAACTTCTTTTTTCTTTTTGTAAATATAAATTGATGAAAAATGCAACGATAAAGAGAACACTAAGACTATATTTTTGTAGTTTTTTGAGATTATATTTTAAAAACTGAAAGTAAAACTACTCTATGCAAAATCAAATGCAAAAGCTTTTAAATGTTTTTCTTTTCACTTTTTAAAATGCTCAAAGAGTACTATGCACCTAAATGCACTAAACTTTGAGTATGTTTGAATTAAATTAACTGTATAAAGTAAGCAGAGTAAAGTAAACAGATTAATCAGACCAAGCATCAACCACCTAAGGAACACTTGGAACCCTAGCTTGGATGAATACAATGAAAGGAAATCACTGAAATCACACAAAGGCAAGCGGCAAACCAATCGCTATCCAAAAATAGAAAGGTATAAACAGTGTCTAGAACCTTGATCACTGATTCAGACAACCAACACTTGGACCTGTATCTCAAACAGGAAAATCCACTCCAAATTGCAACAGAAAGACAATCCAAACAAAAGAACTCAAGGGCTTTACAAGAAAGCAGAAGGTGTGGCCAACAAGGTCATCAAACTCACAGTAGAGTGCTTATGAGGAAAACCAACCAGCATGTTAGACACTGAGAGGGGGGCGTGAATCAGTTTGAAGCCAATTTTAAAACTTTTCTTAGCTTGTCACAATTAACTACCAGTTTATCATTCTACCAGTCTCATAATCATCTCATAAACATATCATAAGCATTTGAATCATCAAGAACCACAACACTAAAGAACACAACACCATATAATTTTGTAATCTTTTTATATTAGTTTTGGTCCGACTACAACCGTTAGGTAAAATCAGCACCTACTGATATGAAGAGCACCTACTCTGCATCCAGGATCCTGCCTGGTTTTCTTAGACCATGCTAAGAAGGGTTTGAGGTATCCTAACCTCAACAGCAAGACAGGCTTGTTTTTACATTAAAGCTTACTGTCACATCATCTCATCAATCACTTGTCTCTTTAATCTGCTGTCAACTGTCTCTGCTCATGCTCATCTGCTCATCATCAACATTGCTCATTATCTCTGCTCATCATCAACGCTGCTCACTTTCAAGTCATCATACAGCTCCTATCACTGATCATCAATCTCTGTTCTTTATCAACACTGCTGCTAAACAACCTTTGGTCAATACTTCATCTGCTGGTCAATTGCTCATCAACACATGCTCTCATCATCTGCTCTGCTGCTCAAAGATCATGCCAATTCAACAAAGATCTGCCCATCATCTAGTCTTGTTCTTATACTTCAGCTGACATAAGATGTGTCAACAAGTCAATAGCATATCCATCACTGTTCATTTACAGCTGTCAATATTGTTTCATCAGGCCTGTGTATAACACCTTGTACAAAGCATTCAGTCAGGAATAATATCAGCAAATTAGCACATCATTGTCCAAGCGCATACTGTCCTAGAAGCAATTCACAATTTTCACAATGTCCGTGTCACTTCTTATTCTGTCCATAAGCATCAAAACAACATCATCAACATTATAGGGTTTGTATCTGTCTGCTGCTGAACATGTGGACAGTGTGCTGGTAAAAACTTCAAACCAAAATCACCACACTTTTACAGTCAAATGGATTCAAACACAAACATGTCAGTGTCAATTTTGTCAATCAACTTGTCTCTGCTTTCACCATCAATCTTCTGTCATAGTCAAATCAATCATGTCACTGCTTTCACCATCAATCCTGGCTGTCACACAACTCGGATCAGCTGCTGTTATGTTAAAGATCTGCTCCTTTTACTTCTGCTCATCAAGGAATACATTTATGCCAAGACCAAGACAAAGAGATATTCCTGCCCTCTTATCAGTCTGTTTTGTAACCATGTCACTGCTTTCCTATATCACTGTCAAGTTAATCTTTAATTTGATTATCTTCAAACTCAGTCAACCTGAGTCAACCTAAAGTGATTCTTTTCAAAGCTTAATCAAGGCTTCCTTTGACTTCAAAAACATAAGCAACTTCTGCTCAACTAACTTCCATCCCATCAACTTAGAAAACTCAGCAATTTACATATTGTGTCTTGTTAATCAGAACAAGAACTAATACAAGACGTCTGCAAGACTGAACATACCTTGTATTGCTGTAGCTTCTCAAAATGCAACTAGATCCTGAGTGTGCCTTCTCTTACTTGCAGAGACACTTCATATGATGTAGGCTCCTTGAGTGATCATCCTTTTAGATCTGCGGTACTATGTCTGCATACATCAAGCTTTTGCCCATGTCATGAATTTGCAGACATTCATCAAAATTTAGACTGTGTAAACTTCAGTGACTGAGGCTGAATTAAAGCTATGTATGATGACCTCAAACACCTCGGACTGTGTTCTTTTGCAAACTCGGATTGTCAAGATGTATGCTGGTAGACTGTTAACAACTTGGACTGTTTAGGTTTATGGAAACCCTCCAAACTTCAACCTTGGATCACTTCACAAAACTGGACTGTTTTAGGCTGAGTAGAATAGGATTGTTTCTCCTTTAAAATTTCGTGACTCAGGCAACCCTAAACAAGAATAATTTTGTGGAATAACTAGGGTTTGTTCAGGACTGGTGTATGCTTTAAAAATGGACCCCAATCAAGTGTAGAAAGCCTCCAACCCTGCTGTTCATGCAAAAGAGAAACTCATAATTGTTTATACCCATCTTCAAACAACAACCATCTCTATGGAAGAAGGATTCGGATCTCTACTGCTAATGCTGGTAAGAAAACAATCAAATCAAACCCAAGAAATCTTCCCTTTATGTAAATTCGTGTCTTCAAAAGAAACAATCTCAGCTACTGCTCCTTTGCTGCCTCAGTAACGAATTTTGCCTCAGGATATTTGACAGAGATCAAGTCACTTATGACTTCAACACGATAAGCATTGGAGTTGTCACCTTAGAGACCTTCGGATCTGTAAAGCTTTGACTCTAATGTTTGTGACTTTTGTGATAATCTCTTTGGATTTTAAGAGAATATACAGAGATCAAAAATCGTGTAGAGATCTGATCATTCAAAGAAAGTATTGCCTGTCCAGAACTTCAATACTATGGTGATCTGAACTCTCTTGAATATTGTGGCATGGAACAAGATACGTAACTTACAACTTGATTGTCATAGATCAAGAATCAACCGTTGAGACTTCGGATGCCTGTTGTGCAACTTTGTCTTGTATGCTAGCCTTGCATGTAACTTCTTGAACTGAAGATGACTGGTGACTTCACCAAAACTCAGGACTGTGTGGAAAAACCTCCAGCACAAGTCACAAACTCCACCTCAACCTCTGCTACAAATTTCGGACTGTCAGACAAACTCAGGTCTGCAATTCTTCATTTGCTTTAGACCTCGGATCTGCTGCACCTCAATTATTAGGGTCTGCTGCTCCTACTGTTCTGCGGTTGCCTCAGACCCTAGACCCCCGAAAAAAAAATCTCAGAACATTTTACACCACCGAAATTTTTCATTGCAAAAAGGAAGACTTGAGAGGGGTATTTATATTACTTTTTCACATCATTTTGGGGCCGACCTGCTATAAAAAAATATTTTATTTCTGGGCCGACTTCACAAAGATATAATTATAACTTTTAATTTACTTGGAGCCGACCTGTCTCTTGCTTTCTTCCAGCGTCTAATTTCTTCTATGAACCAACACATTAGCTTATTTAGTGGCCAACCTTACCTTACTTCTTGAGGCTTCTTCAGGGCATTTTCAAGGTTTCTTTAAGACACTTCAAGGGCTCTACAATGCTTCATCAAGGCATCTTCAAGGGCTCTTTTCAACAACCCATTGATTCTATCATTACAAGGGCTTCCACTTCAAGTGTTAGGGCTACTTCACCAAGTCTTGTGGATCAAGAGATTTCGTCATGGTTTTCAAAGGCTAACACAACACCAAGCTACGATATGTGAGTGGGTCATATGACCAAATCATGTCTTCTTCAATTAATAAGTGTGCAAACCAAGTTTCATCATGTGCAAGAGGTATTCATCAAGTCTTCAAGGTCAAGTACTTCTTCAACAACCTCAACCACCTCAAGAGACTTCTTGGGGTTAAGATATAACTTGTGGGGTAGATGGGCCTTCCTTTGGGGTACCATGACACCATCAGAGCATAAATGACCACAGAATGGGTCATTAATGCTTCTCCAAGCCATTTAGGGCTTCTCCATCGTTTACCAAGGCTTCAAGACCATCTCTAAGTTCTTTAGCATCATCAGCAGGGTCTTTAACATCTTCAGCAAGGTGGTGGGTACAGGGACCTTGTCAACTGGGTACAAGGTGCTTCAAGGCACCAACCCTCGTTGTAAGGGATCAAGGCACTGCAGGTGGGACTTGGTGGCATCAATGACATCCCGTGGGGCCACTGCAAGTCCATGTTGGCATCAATGACAATTTCATCAACAATCTCCCCCTTTGTCATTGATGACAACTCATGCTCCCCCTATGAGCATGCTCCCCTTTTTGTCTGCATCTCTCCTTTTTTCTTCATCTCTCCCCCTTTGGCATCAATGGCAAAGGGTGTCCACATACCTGAGTCTGAGATCTCCGATTACTGTTGACTGCTCCCCCTGTCAATATGCACGATCCTAGGACCTGTCTGTATGCCTGGAGTAACCATCCTTTTTGCTTTGAGTTCATTCTCCAGCCTCATGAACTCAAGGTGTGTTAAGGTCTTTAAGAGACCTTATACTTGGCTTGCCATATGGCAGCCATCCTCCTTGCTCTGATCAACCTCTCTTATCTGCAACTGCTCTGTCTTCCTCATCCATACTTGCTTCTTGGCATTTGTCCTTTGATCATTTGTTCCTTCATTTGTACTGGCTTTCCTTGATGAGTTGTCTAGGTAACTTCTCAAGGATTGTTTTCGTATACTCCAACAATCTTGAGCTTTGTGCCCAAGGCCATTGCAACTATTACACCTC